>VZRH01001510.1:219170-242157 GCA_013397555.1 Urocynchramus pylzowi | reverse complement strand
CCGCCCCCGTCACGGAGCACGTGTAGGAAGGGCTGTGGAGCCGGTTCGCTCCCGGCCCCTTCCAGCGCGCCCTTCCTTCGCTCCTCAGCGCGCAGAGCGCGTCTCCCTTCAAGCCTCGCCCCTGTAATTTGTGGCTCGGTTTTTCCAGGGTGTAATTCATGTTCTCGCTGCTGAGTCCCCGTGGTTTTTATTTATTAGTAGTTGTGTGGTGCTTACAGCGCGTTTTCCTTCCGTAGAAAGCATTGTTGTCACCTCAAAAACAAGCTGGTGGCAGGCTGAAACCCACCCACGCTTTTTAATTTTTTTTTTTTTTCATAAAAAGAAACTTATGGTTCTGTCATAAGTAAGCCCTTGTGTCTTTTAACTCTGTGAATCCCACCCAAAAGGGAGCTAAGAATGATACTACATTAAATACATCCACTTAGTTTTACCTGTTATTTTTCTGTTTATATTTATCTGTTCATCTTGTCTGTCTGTGCACATTGGCCATAAAATTGAAAGTGCCTGTGCTTGGTGTAATTCCTGGTCTTGATCAGGTGGAAGCTGTTATTTCTGTAAAGATATTTCATATTATATTTTTTTTTTTCATGGTCTAAGGTAACTTTAAAGTGTTCAAAGCTTGTCCTTCTGTACTCAAGCAAAGAACTCTAGTGGGAAACTCCTGGATTGAAACTCCATAATACTCTGTAGAACTAAATATCCCCTAAATCACTGGTAATCTTTAGTAGTTTTTATGCTCTGGGCTTTAAAACTGAGGTTGAACTAAGGAGCACAATGTTTTCAAAGGCTTTCTAATAAAAAAATTATGGGTTCCTGTTACATTCAAAACAGACAGTGTATATGAAGTTTAGTAGATAAACTTTGCAAGTGTTCTTAGTAGTTTTACGTATTTATCTGTTGAAAATATTATGAAAATTGTTGCTCTGTAAGCAGCTCTTTACACAGATAAATCATTTGTCACGTGTTGCTGCTGGACTCCTGCCCAGTAAACTTTATTTTTGGCGTCAGGGTGTTTGCTCAGAGCTGGTTCTGGAGCAGGTGCTCGACCCCTGACATCTCCAGATGAAATTGAGTCAACTTGTGCCCCTTGCAGAAGCTGCCAGGAGTCTGTAACAGCAGAGCAGAGGTACCTGGCAGAATAAATGTACCAAAAATAGGATGTACCTGCCTGCTTGGCACCTTTTACAGTGAGCAATTCATAATAAAACCTCATTTGAAGGCAAATCATCAATATCAGTAACTGAATTGTCACTAATTAAATTTCAGTTTTGTATTTAGCTTCTTCACATTTGTTTAATTTTGAGCCAGTTTTTATTTGTTTACTGACTCTGGCTGCTTACTCACTGCCAGACTTTAATTTCTTTCCAGTGCCAAGGCAGTAATTAATGCTGTGGTTGTTACTCACCACGAGTACTGCATTTTTTTGGGCTTCCTCTCCTGTTTGTTGTTTTTCCTCGTCATTATTTCCCAAATTATTTTTCTTTCTTAATGACCTCTGTTTGTGAGTCTTCATAAATCTTTTTTTCCACAGAAGAATTAATTTTCTCCTTTGTACTTGACATCTTGGTCTTTCAAGTTACTGCTGCAAGTAATTTTTTGTGTTTTCAATCTGCTTTTTATATTCTATTTTTTATTCTACATTTTTCCACTACGCCAATGGAAACAGCTCCTGATGAAAAGTAACTAAAATGAGTTTTAATTCAGGAGCTTCAAATCTGCTTGATGCTGTTACCCATCTTTTCTTGGCAAAATGTGAAGTTGCTCAATCTGTGCCTTTATTGAGCGGTCCTGAGGCGGAATGAGTTTTTATTTTTAAAATAAATTCGTTTTCTGATCAGAGCAGTAACACTGGGGTGTGACTTCTGATTTCCTTGAGATCATTCGGTGTTGCTGAGTAACATGGCTTGGCATTTCATGTGCAGACACAAAAATCAGAACTGATTGAACATTTGAATGTTCCCCTTTCAGTCCATTGAAGAAAATGAAGTTTATCTGCCCAGCGACGAGCTCTGGATCTATGACATGGACAGTGGGCTGTGGTGAGTGGCACCATTTACATTGAATTGGTACCTAAAGCTGATTTTTGTCACTGATCTGCAGGGAAAAGCCTTCAGGGACGTTGGTCATGTTAAATAGCAGGTCTTTAGTGTCAGCAGTGAAGGACAGACCTCTGCTGGCACATGAACTCCAGGAAACACAATCCCTGCTGAAGGCTAATTATTGTGTGCAAGGGAGTGCTGGAAATGGTTGGCTCCAGGCTCTGTTAGCACAGGTGCATTTACTTGGCAATTTATTTTGGCTTAGGTTTTTTACATTCACTTTTATGTTAGAACAGTTAAACACTGGCTACTTGGGCTCTTGATCTAGTTACAGTTATGTAATTTTTTTTTAATTAATTCCATGTACATTGCAACTCAAAAGTAACTCAGAACTTCTTCCACTTTCTTTTTTCCTCCCAAAACTAACTCAGAACTTGCCCTTTTTCCTTCCACTTTGTTTTTTCCTGCCTTTTTTCTCTTTCCTCCCACTTTCTTTTCTCCTCCCAGAACTAACTCAGAACTTGTCCTTTTTCCTTCCACTTTGTTTTTTCCTGCCTTTTTTCTCTTTCCCTCCACTTTATTTTTTCCTCCCCTTTTTGTTTCCTTATTCCCCTCTTTTGTTGTTTTTTTGTTCCTCTCCTCTCTCCTCTCTCCTACCTCTTTTTCCCCCATTTCTGTCCCCCTCTGACCACGATTTGCTGTCCCTTTGCTGTGGGAAGGGTTGCCCAAAGCCCTCCACACTCCCTTGCTTTTCCTTTCTGTGCTCCCAGGGATCAGGAAGGGGATCTGGTTGAACAGAATTTCTCCAGGTTCTGTTTAGCCAGGATCTGCTCCTGGCCTGGCTGGGCTCTCAGCACAGCTCCACACGTGCAGCTGCACAGCAGAGCCTCAGTTTGCCATTTCTGACATCCCAGCAGTGCCAGATTCTCATTTCAGGAATTCCTGGAGTTAATAATATTTCCAGATTTCGAGTAATTAATGTTCCAGCTCTACTAAAGCTGTCCTAATGTGAATTTCACCTCCAGAAAAATCAAGGTACTTTATAAACACACAATATCCACCTGGAAGTTCTCTTCCACCAGAGGAGCCCAACTTCACCTGCAGCTCCTACTTATGGCCCAAACTGTTTTTTCACCTTTGAAATCTAAAAATTCTGAATAAATCTGTGTGGGATTGTTACATTTTGGCAGATTGGAAGGGGGCTCATGTATTTTTTTTTAAATTGCAGGACAATGCACCTGATGGAAGGGGAGTTACCCACCTCCATGTCAGGCAGCTGTGGGGCCAGCATCAATGGGAAGCTGTACATTTTTGGGGGATTTGATGATAAAGGATACAGCAATCGGGTATTGCAGTCTTTTTTTTCCCATAATATTGTATTTTATAAGTACTAACACTGACCTTGCTGTTTATCTGGTGTATTTGTATTTGAATTAGAGCTTTTCCTCAAATTTCTCTTTATTTTTTTAAACCTTCTATATTTATGCCAGTGCTTTCCCAATTGATTTTTTAAAATATTCTGACAACCTTAATTGAGACTAATCTGTGAATATCACTTTTCTTTTTGCTCTTTGATAGCAATTCACTGCTTTAAATAATCAGGTAATAATTAAGGTTAAAATAGACCTACCAGCTTTCCTTATAACTGAAAACTGAATTAACAAAATAGATTAAATCAATTGTTTTATCATTTAATATAAATAAAATCAGAGCTAACTCCTGACTAGAAAATCAGTGAAATGGAGCCTCTGGTGAAGCTTTCTGCAAATTCTCCCACTTTAACTTTGTTTTTGTGGTGTATTTGCCATTATTAACTCACTGCCAGTTCCTCTTTCACTTCCAGGCTTCTGGGGGTGGTGGGTTGTTTTTTTCTGGTGGTGATTTGTGCTTTATACTGAAAACATTGTCATTTTTTCTTTCCTTTCAAGCTGTATTACGTCAATTTGAGAACAAAAACCGGAACCTACAGGTGGAAAAAAATCACAAATTTTAAAGGTCAACCTCCCACACCACGTGACAAACTTTCCTGCTGGGTGTACAAAAACAGGTAACACATTAAAAATATTTAATTTGTGTTAATTGCAGAGAGAAAGGGTTAAAAAGTGAAGAGAACTCAGGGTTGGGATGGAGGAAACTCTGATTTTGAGCTTGACTTGCTGGGGGATTTTGTAACAACTTCGTTCCAGAGTTTCCTCACATGTGAGGTGAACTAATGATAAATAAAACCCCACTTCAGGAGAGGCCTGGGATATTTAGGGCAAGTCTGTGGAATGTTTTACACTTTAGAAAGCTATCATGCATCTATTATATGGTTTGAACACATTAAAAAACAGTATAAAATTACTTTCTCTGCTCTGTTCATTATTTTAAGCATTAAATTTACCTGCAATAAATCCATTTAATGTATTCCCAAGGATTTTAACAGCTGGCAGTTGCAAAGTTGAAATCAATTTCAGTGATTGTCTTTATCTTGCAAGGACTGAGTCAGCCTGGACTTTTGTGTTGGAAAAGTGACTAAGTGTGTTTAGAAAACAGACTTGGCTAAACAGAAATACTCCAGATTTTGTGTTTATTATGGAAAATGTCTGGATAATGGGGCAGAAGTGATCCACAAGCAGGTGCCCTGTCAGTGATTTATTATTAAATGTGTTCCAAACAAGTCAGAATGTGATTCATAGTGCACATTATCAGATGGAAAGGATTTATCTCTTTCTGGACTCCACATCTGAAGAGGTTTTGCATTAGCTGTGCAATGCCCCTGGGTGCCAGATCCTGGTTTTGTAATTCTAATTTAACTGCAAGAGAGAGGAAAATACAGATATTTGAACAACTCCCTAGCTGTTAACACAAGGTTATTCAAAACTAAATGCATTTATTCAAAATATTGTGTCACCTGCATGCTGAGAAAATCACCTGGTTTAGATGGTAGAATGGAACCTTTGATGTAAAAAAAGATTATTTATGAATGGCCCTTTCCTGGGTGGAATATTGGGCTGGGAGGTGTGTGAGGATCCTTGCAATGGGAGATTCAGTAGTGCTTGGCTGAAAAATTTTATTTTAAGCCAAAAAGAGACTTTTTGTGTCCTGTGGGTCAAACCTTGGGAACATTTCTTGCCTGAAGTTGGACACAGAAGGCAACAAATGCAGCAGGAGCACAGGAACTTCACTAGGGAAGTGCAGAGAGGGAGGCATTTCAGTATCCTGGGTGTTATTTCCCTTTTTTTGGCTGAAAACAGCACTGGAAATAAACTTCTGGGGAGAGGAACAGAGACTTTGAGGTGTCTCAAAGAATTTCCTTGTGTGGGTTTCAGTCAGGTTTGCTGAGGGCGTGGCTGTGACCTTGGCCTTGTTTGGGTTTGCATCATCAGGTGCAACACAAAATATTCTCAGTGTTTGCAGTAACCCAAAATATTCATTATTACAGCTTATTCATTTTCATCTTCTCTACACAAGAATGATCTGGTTTTGTTGTTTCAGGCTAATTTATTTTGGAGGTTATGGCTGCAGGAAGCACAATGAGCTCAGTGATTGTTTCGATGTCCACGATGCATTTTGGGTAAGAGATTTGTCCCCATTCCCTCTGATTGGTGCTTTCTGATTGGGGAAAAAAAGATCTTTTATCATCCTTGATGAGCATGAAAATCTGATTTTTCTTTTATTTATAGCATCAGCAGAAATGCAAATTTGGAATCGTTTTTAGGTTTGAAATTCCAGATATTGCACGTTGGGAGTGGTGGTTGTTCCACATATTCCAAGTTCCCGGTGCTGGGCTTGGAGTGCAGTGAATTCAATGCTGTCAAAGCAGGAAAAAGGCAGGATTTTAATCTGAAGGCATATTTTAAAGCTGAAAATCCCAGAAAATTTTAATAATTTTTATAATTTAATTTAATAATTTATTTCTTTGAAGTAACATTAGTGAATTTATAGCTTCCCAAGTCTAGCTGACAAACACTCTGAGTTAATTTATTGAATTTACTTTCCAGAAGGATGCCTGGATTATCAACTTTCCTACAGTAATTTCCTATAATTAATACACAGATGACTGAGCAGAGTATTGACAGGAAGCTCCTGACCTCAGATGTTAAAGATAGACACACAAGAATTGGTTTTTTACAATTTCTTAATTTCTCAGTGTGTTACAAGAGAATTTAGAAGGTGAAGTTTGCTGCAGTGTCTGATGTTGGGGCCCAAAGCCAATTTTCAGGTGTCACCAGCTGAACATCCCTGGGTGCTGCTGACCTTCAAGTGAATCTAAGCTGCTGCAGCATTCTCAAAAATATCACCACATCTTTTCATGAAATTGCTTATTTTAGTGTATTTTCTGTTTGGACAGATCCCTTCCAGGTTTGTATCCTTTATTAAGCAGAAAGATTTTTAAAAATATATATTTTTTTTTTTAATTTCTCCTTTTTTTTTTTTTCAGGAAGGACAGATATTCTGGGGATGGCACAATGATGTTCATGTTTTTGATACAACCACACAGACTTGGTCACAGCCAACAATTCGAGTGAGTGGTTTTTAGTCTCACATCTTGACAAAACTGGGATTTTACTGAATTTTGAATAATTATTGTGCTCTAGAAATTGGGGACACCTTCCACTGTCCCAGGCTGCTCCAATCCCTGTTCAGCCTGGCCTTGGAAACTTCCAGGGATCCAGGGGCAGCCACAGCTGCTCTGGGAATTCCCAATCTCCCATCCATCCCTGCCCTCTGGCAGTGGGAGCCATTCCCTGGGTCCTGTCCCTCCATCCCTTGTCCCCAGTCCCTCTCCAGCTCTCCTGGAGCCCTCCAGGCCCTGCCAGGGGCTCTGAGCTCTCCCTGGAGCCTTCCCCAGGGGAACATTCCCAGTTTTCCCAGCAGAAAGGCTCCAGCCCTCTGGAAATCTGTATCCATGTATAATTACCATGGATAACCTGTCACAGATAGCAGCAGCTCTGCCTTACTGAGATTAAAGTATTCTCTAAAGTTCATAAAATCCAGGTGACTTTATGCAAGAACTCAGCAGAGGTTGTATATTTTCAAGAGTGTCTGGCAGCATTTTATGGTCTTTTCAAGATGTTCTAAAATCCCTATAAAACCAAATGCAAAATGTAAAATTACCATTGCAAAGTAAAAGCCAGTTTTGCCACCTTCAGTTCTGATTTACTCAGGTAGGACTTTTTGGCACGTTGATATAACATCAAATTTTAAGATGTGATTTCCAGGGGTTTCAGTAGCAGTTCCTGATGATTTTTTAGGTCAGAAAATAAAACTGTCCAGGAGATTTGCTGGTGTTCTGAAGGATTATTCTGGTTCTTTCAGGGTGGAGATCCACCTCAGCCTCGAGCAGCTCACACATGTGCTGTGCTGGGAAATAAAGGTTACATCTTTGGAGGACGAGTGCTGGTAATTCAATATTTTCTTAGCAGTCACATTATTCTCCTGGCAGGTGTTTGGTTTGGTTTTTTTTTTCCTTGTCATTTTGTAGTAGGAAAAAAAAATCCCAAATGTCTTTGGCCTATCTTGGATGTTCAGGGCTCTGAATCCAGGATGCTGCTTGTCATCACCCTCTACAAAAAGAAGAATATTTCTGTCTGTAATATTAATGATTGTCCAAAAAAGGTGCAACACAGATGATTGTGTGGTAAATAACAGATTTGAGCTGGCTTTAAAATTGAATTTTGCCACTTTTTGCACATAAGTGACTGAAATAGAGATGTCTGGAAGAGGTAATTGACGAAAGGATGCAATCTGTGTATAAATAATTTAGGGCTGTGTAATTTTTACTCTTCCTGACTCCTTTTAACTTTAAAAAGCCATAGGCACCACCCCCCTAATTAAAGCAGGGAGGTACTCAAACCTCTCAGCAACACTTGGAATTTCTCCAGTGCTAATTAAAAGAGATTTTCTACTCGGTTCCTCTCTGCTGAAGCGTTGATGTAAGAAACAGATCCTGTAAGGCAAGTTAAAAACCCTCCCCTTTTCAGTGACTGTGCACTCTTGTGTTTTATTTTAATTGAAGTTTTTAGCTCTTTTCACTACAGCTGATTTAGAACCTTTAATCCTACTCAGCTAGAGGATGAGCCTGGATGTTTTCTATCTCCAAAATTGACAGTGAAGAAGCTTCTGAGAGCCCCCAGTGCTGTGTTCCTGTAGTTGTGCTCTAAAAAAGAGAAGGAATTAGTTTGGGAATGAACATATTCCAGCTCCACCTTGGAAAGCTGCCACAGCCTCAGCCCTGTATTCCCAAATCCTGGCAAACAAGGCAGTGTAAAACTGCACTTTGTTCCCCATTCCCTGATTTTCCTGCTGGAACATTGCTTTGGCTAATCTGCACTCCTTCCACTCCTGCTGCTCAGAGTGACCACACCATGTCCAGCCACTTCCCACTCTCAATTGCCTCCCACACCTGCAGGAAGCTTTTATTTAAGTGCCTTTCCAGAGCAAACAGAAAAGAAAATAATTAAAATGGATCCTGTTTGTTCCTGCCATTATGTGACCTTTGATTCAGGATCTCTGGAATTGTTCCTCAGGCCTGAGAGAGCTGCACTCAGCACCTCCCAGAGCTGTAGGTTTGGACAAACTGGGTTTGCAGATAACTGAAGGAAGAGATTTGAGGAGGTTGGAGAATCAGGGTTATCCATGCCCTGAGTGAGCCCTGTGCCCTGTCCTGTGTGCTCACAACTGAACCCTTGCTGACCACAGCCAAGTCCTGCTCCTCCCTCAGGGAGCTGAGAGGGAAAAGCCCCAAATGTGGGGATGTAAAGGTCCCTTGCATGATTTGGTCCTGCCCTGCCAGTTCCTCCTGGGCACCTCCAAAGCCTCCTTGCCCCAGGGCTCTGTGCTCACCCCGGGGTTGCTGCACTCTTGAACTGCTCCCTAACTCCAGCTGGGGTTCCATGCAGCCTCTGCCTGTGAAATTCTGATTTAGCTGGAGCTCACCTGTCATTCATCCACTGCCCTCAGAGGATTTGCCCTCAGGCTTCTGTTTAACTCTGTTTGACTACAGCATTCTGATCTCTAAAGGTTTTTCTCTTCAGCTTCCTTAAAAACTTGCTAAATTTCAGTGAAACCACTTGGGAACCTGTGTCAGAGAAGAGTGAAATTGTGGAAAGCTGTGTTTAATTCTGTAGGAGAGCAGCAAGTGTAATTTTCACCTTGGTGATTATTATTGATCCATTTTCTATCCTAGAAATAAATAGAAGGAAACATAAAAAGGTGAGGGAACATTCAGTGGGGCTTGAGGAATTAATGTAAGTCATGAAAAGAAAAAGCTAAAGACAGCAGAAAACCACTAAATTTCCTGACACCAGGAATAATTCCTCCCCAAAGGATGAAGTTTTGCTTTTCTCCAGAAATTAAGGAGCAAACACGGGGTTGCTCTGCTCCTCCTTCTCCTTCTAGTTCACCATAATACAAATCTTCCCAGGGAAAAGGCTCTGCAAGGAACCAGAAAGGGCCAGGAAGTGTCATGAGGCTTCTCCTATTCATCTTTCTGGGAGGAAAGGGCACCTTTTTCCAAACTTGGAGCTAGAACTGGTAAAAGAAGATGATGATGATGGTGATGATGATGATGAGAATCAGTTGTACCAGGAATCATTTGAAAACAGGCTCAGAAGTGTTATGTGGACTCAGTTCCTTCAGGTAAGCCCCTGGAAAAACAGAAATGGGAGAGAGTGGGAAGGAAGGAGAGTTAGTCCAGAAGTTGATGCGAGTTTTATGTTTGATTTAAGTGGAAAAATTTCATGTTGAGAATGAAGTAAATCAACCAAAGTCTTTGCAGCAGCTCTTCACACATCTGGTGCCTTAATGTAAGCATGTTTATATTTCCTGTCAGCAAAGCTCAGAAGATCCGTGGAGCTGCAGTCCTTCTCTTGGCAAAGCTTGGAGCTGGAATAGCTTTTGATTGTAAATCCAGGAGGGAGAGCTGCAGAATTCCCTGTGCCAGCAGGGACCTGGGAATAATGTCACCCTTAAAGCCTCTCATGGTGCTCATCCTGAGACCAAGCAGCTCCTGCCTAACGTGCACTGGGCTGCCAAGAAATCAACTTGCCAGAGATAAGCAGAGTGTCTCAGGAGCCCTTGGAGCTCCAAGGGAAATTCCAACCCTCTTAGGAGGCTTGGTGCTCTTAAGCCAATTAAAAATCATTTTAGAATTGGCAGCAGAATGATGAAATAGAGCAGGAAAGAGAAATCCATGAGAAACTGTAGGAGAGCTGTGTGGCAAGTGATGATCCTATAAACCTGTGTGGTTCCAGCTTCCCAAAGAAGGGTTGGGTAGAAAGGTGCTTTTATTTGTTAAAGGCCTCAATCTTGGACAGTTGGTGGTGTTTTGAATTCAAAGTGAGGTTGCTGTAATTCTGCATCTGCCCAGCTGTTGAAGCATGAGAATGCAAAGATGATAACACATTGATTTCCCAGGGAGCAGGAAAGAGAATTTCTCCATCTTCTGCCTAATGCCCAGGAAAGGAAAGGCAGCGAGGAGGTCTTGAACAGGATCCTCTTGAAACCTTAATTTTCACCATAACAGCAACTTTCTTTGATAGATATCCTTTATATCAAATTGTATTACCCCAACATGATTGAGTATTTCCAACTGTAGAGGCCAGGGTGTTGGGTTGCCCCAAATGTACGGGAGATCCCAAATGCATTTTGCTTTCTGCTTGGAGGATTTGATCCCTTCCTGCCCTTCAAAGGCACCAGAAGGAGTAGGAATCTGGAGAGAGGTGTCATGGAAGACAGATCTGTCCCCTGGCTGTCAGCTGGACCACACTTGGTTGTTTTTAGTCACCCTCTTGAGGGATAAAATGGCTGAGGCAATGCCCCAAACCCTCACAATCTGCTTGTCTTTATCCTGTTGCCCTCCCCAAAATGCTGCTTCCCATTCCCTTCCCAGCCCAGCAGGGTTAGCAGTGTTTGGCAGAGGAGGTTGTAGCATTCCTGAAATCCTTGCTGTTCCCTGAAATCCCTGAGAGACTTCCCAGAGCTCAGCTGGGCAGCTCTGGAGGTCGCTCAGCCTCGCTCCGAGGGTACAAGCACTCCTTTCAGCCTAGTTCTGCCTCAGAGGATCTGCAAGCTGGAGAAAGGCTTTTTCTAATAGATCTATGGACTGCCCAGGGAGAAAAGGAGTTGGAAGGTAAGGCAAGAAACATTTCCCTTCTTCCCAGATGGTTTTTGTAGTTCCCAGGGGAATCACAGCTCCCAGGCAAGCCAAGAAATCCTTTTATCACCTTCTCCACCACCCCGAGGCAGTCAGAGACTTCTCCATCTCAACCCCCAGGCAGATCAGCAAGAGGAAAGAAGATGATTTTGATTTAAAGGCAAATGCTAAAGGGTCCTAAAACCTTGCTGGTGGTCACTTTGTGAAAGGAAAAGCACAAATGATGGACATTCTGGGAATATCCAGAGTAGAGCACTACCAGGATACTCCAAGGAGTAGTGACCAGACAGGAGGATACAAACTTCTGATCACAATGTCAAGGAAAATAACACCAGGCAACAATAGGAGAGTAAAACACCTTCTGCATTGCCCTGCCAGGAGTTCTGTGGATGGAAATTAAACATTTGCAGGAACTGGATAAATCCCACAAAGTTCTTCACTGTTAGAAGCTAAAATTAGCCCCACAGTGGAGTTGCATGACTGGAAATATTTCTGCCAGGCACTTTCCTGAGAGTTGCATGGTTTTTGTGAGGAGAAAAGCTTTTCATCTGCCACATAATTCAGATTTATATTGAGGCAAGTGGGTACAGATTTCTTCAAATTACTGGTACTTGGAATATTCTGTCCCAGGAAGGCCTCACTGAAATATTTTGTTTATTGTTTGCTTAAAATAACCCGAGTGGGATTTTATTTCTTTGTTTTAGCAAACCAGAATGAATGATTTGCACTGCCTGAATTTAGACACTTGGACTTGGTCTGGAAGGTAGGTTTGCTTTTGTAACACTTAAAACTGAATTTAGAAGATGGAAACATATTGTTAAGTAGTTCCAGAGCTATTCCTGCAGCTTTTCCAAGAGGAGAATGAGGGTTTGGGGACTCCTAACAGCTGCTGGGTTGTGATTTCAGTGGAATTGAGTTTGCTAGTGGTTCCTGAGCTTTTCCTGCTCTGCACCAGGGCATTGATGGTGCTGCTTAAAGCACAGCATGGAGTGATTTAACACCCTCATTTTCAGCCTGGCTACCTTTATCCAGATGGAATTCCAGGTTTTAGGGCTTTTTGAATGCTGGGTTTACTGTCTGTAGTTACAGCACAAACTGGGAAAAGGTCTCTTCCATAAAAGGCCATGAAATCCTTAAAAAAGTGAAGATTTTTCCAAAATTCAAGTTATTTCTATTTTGTGATCCAAGAATAGCTCATAAGATTTATCCATGATTTAGTAAAGTATATATATAAATATTTATATACTTATATATCGGATCACTGTAAATTTAGGAATCTTCAGCTGTTGCAGTACCTCTGCAAAGAGTCTTTGAGAGACTGAAAAAAAAGATTTAAGACTAAAAAAAATAAAATTAAGATATTGGGGGGAAAAAAGAGTTTTCAGTATCTGCTGCTGTTGGTACCTCACAGGAGATAAAGTGTTTGTATTTATTCATTATTATTTATTCTTCTGATCACAAAAGGATCCAATAATTATTTATTAATCAATTATGATTTTATTTACTAACCAGTCAAGTTGTTTTTTTTTCTTACTCAACTCTACCCAGCTTTCTTAAGGAATTAATTGCACAATATGAACCTGCTAAAGCAGGATTGGCATCCAGCAGGAGATTGCAAAATTCATTTCAGCTGCCACTGCCCACAAGTTGCTTCCCCTCCCTGAGCTCTACTAAACTGTCATTCAATATTTGGTTATTTCTGGTACTGGCATCATTTCTTGTGCGTGAAAATTGAAATTTTATCAATTATCAGTATCTGTTTGGTTTTTTGGGTTTTTTTAACCATCAAAGCCCAGGCTGCCCCTTGGCCAATTTTAGTACTTGGCCTCTTTTCTTCACTTGGATTCAAACAAATATTGCAACTTGGCCTTGACTTGAGTGCCAAATTTAGCAGGGCACTTTTGTAATCCCTCTTTAATTATCTCTGATAAACTGGTTTTTTGGGATATCAGGATCTTTACTGTTCACATTCTCAAGCAAACCCAACAAAAATAAAATCAATTTCAATACAGCTCAGCTGAAATAGATTTCAAATCTCTGTTTTTTAACATGAGATTTTATCAATAACAAACCTCCATCTGTTTTGTGCTTAGGAAATCCCCTCTTTACTAATATTTATTTCAAAGTCTGGGTGAGCACCAGCTTGAAGAGGTGGTAGCTTTTGGATCAGAGGTAAAACCACAAATCCTTGTGTCATTTAAAATCATTTTCCTTGGAGTGGAGAGCCTGTAGCCCCTCAGGATTCATCAGTTTTATCTCAATTAACTGTTTCCCTACATGTACATGGAATTTATTTGGGTATTCATCTCTTTTTTCACTGGGAAAACACCCAAGGTGGTTCTAGGACAAACTGAAATTTTCTGCCAAATTAATTCAAATTAAATAATTAAATAATTTTAGCATTGCTTGAAGATTTGGGGGTTTTGTTTCTTTGTTTCCCCCAGGATTAATATCAGTGGAGAGAAGCCCAGAGATCGCTCCTGGCACACGCTGACCCCCATAGGGGATGACAGACTTTTCCTTTTTGGTGGACTAAGCTCTGATAATGTTCCTTTGAGTAAGTAATTTAGAGTTATAGAAATAATTCTAATTCTGTTGTGCATTTCAGATCACACAAACAGGGTGTGGGATAGTTGGTAGGACTTTCATTTCTAGAAAAGGCAGCTTGTTTCCATGAAAAAACCTGAAATTGGCAAAAGTAATTTGAAGATAAATAATAATTTCCCAGAAGAATCTAATGGGAGGAGTTGATTTTCTCAGTTTACCGAAAAGAAAGGGATTAGGTGTGTTTTAATTCCAGATTAAAAATTCCAGATTGTGTTTTAATTCCAGATTTCAGTGCAGGGAGGGTTCTGGGACAACATTAAATCACAAAGAGTGAAAAGTTGCAGCTTCATGAAGTGCTGATGTTCCTGCTACCTAAATAAACACGCTCTTAGAGCTGCTTGTGTGAATAAAAAGCTAATTTTTTATCCCAAAAACCCCATTAATGAGTGTTCTCACATTGCAGGTGATGGTTGGATCCACAGCATTGCAACAAACGGATGGAAGCAGCTCACCCATCTGCCCAAGAGCAGGCCCAGGTACAGAAACAGAAATTGTGTGTGCTGAAATTGAATCCTTTTTCAAAATGAGCCCATTTTTAAATTCTTGAACAGGTTTTTTAAAGACTATTTTAGAATATTAATGCAGTGTGGTTGAATAGTTTGCTTTAACACCTTTTTTTGCCTTCATACCTCATTTTTAATTTGTGTATTCGATGCTTATTTGCATGAAAAGATGTTTTTTGTGGTGAAGCATCTGACTGTCCAACTGACCTGGAGCTCTGTAGCCAAATTATTGTTCTATAAACAAATCCATAAAAATTGGAGGAATAAATAACCAAGGAGAATAATAAAAGTTCATTAATATTTATAAATTACTAGAAATAAGGGAGGAGAGACCATGAAAAACTCGAGTCCTCTTTCAGGGTTCAAAAGCAAAATTGAGTGTTAACCCAGTGTTTGAAGCATTATCTGTGTTTCTAAGTTAAAAACTACTGAACTGATTTGCTGTAGATAGTAAATATTCAGATTTTCATTGAATTAATTCCCTGCATTCACCCAGGAACTTCCAGCACAATTTATATAATAATGTATATCACAATATGTTTATTTATTATTTTTATTACAATACTTATATCATAATATATCACAATTTTATATCTTTTTTTTTCTGATACAAAAATGTCCAGTTCTGATCTGCTCCCTGCCTTGTTACTGAAATATCTTCACCTTAATTAATTTTCTTCCTGTTTTATCCTATTCTGGGCTGTCTCTTAAACACAACAGCCACAGCTAAACCAACTTTTCTGCCTTCTTACTCTTCAAACTCTTCCAAGCTCAAATAAACTCAGACCTCAGCCTCACCAAATACTTTCAGTTTATGATCAGGGATATTTTTTATGCTATTTTAGGACTGAGGAGTCTTTAACACAGCACAGCAGGAGCAGCCAGGGCTCTGGGCTCAGTTCTGGGGTCTCCTGAACCCTCCCTATGCTGTGATTTTTCCTGGGAGGTGCTGGGGAGCAGCCCCAGGAGCAGCAGCTCAGCTGGAATAACTCTGGGCCTGGGAGGAGCAGGGATCCCTGAGCCCCAGCTGGTTCCCAGGGGGTTTTGGGGTTTGGGTTGTAGGGCTGAGGAGCTTTCCTGGACCTAAATCTTTCTAGAACTAAAGGACCTCCCCTCCTTCAAGCAAAGCCCAAAACCTCATGGATTTTTTCAGGAAGTCACAGAATGTGACTTTTCAGGAAGTCACAGAATGTTAGGGTTGGAAGGGACCTCTGGAGATCCTCCAGTCCCCTGCCAAGGCAGGGCCACCTGGAGCAGGTGACACTGGGGTGTGTCATGGGGGGTTTGAGGTGGATAAAAGGAGCCACACCAAAAGCCTGTCCATACACTGAACTGCTTAAGTGTCAAGTATTTGTACCATAATTTTATTTTCTGCAGGATCTCTGCAGCTGGAAAAGCTTTAAATCAGTTCAGTTGCTCTTAAAATGCAGAGCAGTAATACATCTATGTGTACTTCTTTTATATATTTCTCTTACTTTGTAATGAAATTTATGAGTGCCTTTTCCTGATGCTCCTGTAACGCTGATTCCCTCCCTAAATTCTGTAGAGAATAATTTCCTTCAACCTCCAGTTTCAGCAATTTCTAAAAAAATTGCCTTCTCAGGTGATCCTGAATTGATAGAAAATACTGTTCCTCTCTCTATCCATCAATTTTAGTTTTGCATGCTGGGTTGAAATAGAGAACAAATTTTAACTCCTGGATCCCCAATGTTTTCATTCCCATATCTGGTAGAAAACTCTGTTCCTTCTTCTGTCCATCACTTTTATTCAGCCAACATTTTGCATGCTGGGTTGAAATAGAGAACAAACTGTTTAACCCCTGGATTGCCAATGTTTTCATTCCCATGTGATGCTGTTGCTGTGGCTGGAAGAGCCCTGTGTGATTCAATAACGTGCTTTGTTAGAATGTTTAGGTGATAAGTTAGAGCAGCCCATGGGAGGCCAGGAGCTCTCAGGCAGTAGGAAAAGCCTCAGGTTTCAAGCTAGGATGTCACCAGAGCCCAGGCAGGAAAGGCTTCCCCGTGTTCTCCGTGACCAAGCCCAGAGTTTCCCTAATGCAGAGCAGGCAGAGACAGATCTGTCCACAGGTATGAGGAAGGGAAAAGGTGAGGAACCTGCTAAGGACTGATGTGAAGGGAGAAGGAAAGTGGGGACGTTGATTTTTGCATGAAACTTCAGTGTTTGATTTCGGTTCAGTGGCTCTAAAGTCCATCAGCAGTGGTGGTAGAGCAGAAAAATCTAATCATGCAAAATAAATCCCCACCAGGGGTGGCTGCTGAAGGGGCAGGATTTTTCTGAAAGATTATGAAGTCAGGCTTTGCTTTTGTGGGTCTTATGATAAAACTTCCTTGGTGTGAGGGAAGTTATTGACTCACAGCAAGTGATCCCAGGAATCTCTGGGGGAAGGGTAAGACTGGAACAGGAGAACTGGAGATCCAAGTGCTCAGGGATCTGTGTCAGTACTGAGAACCCCCCCAGGCTGAGAGCCACGAGAAAATTGTACTTCTGAACCAAAGAAAGTGGAAAATTGCAAAAGGAAAAGCTTGGCAAAAGCTTGGTTTGTAGAGTTGCCAAAAAATTTTCCACTGTGGTGATAAATAAGACAAAGTTTATATGCCCAGAATACAGAAAAGTCAAATAATGCCAAAATATATTGGTCTGTATGAAAATAACTCTCATGAGCTGAGGAGTCACATTGCTCTCTTATTTTATATTATTAAACAAATAAGTAATAAATTTTAAGGTGTTATTTTTTACCTCTGAAATACTGGCTTTGTCTTGCTGCTAGCACACAAGTCCTTTTCCTTGGGCACTCATTGTGTTTGTGGTTTGATTTGCAGGTTGTGGCACACAGCCTGCCTTGGGCAGGAGGGAGAAGTGATGGTGTTTGGGGGCAGCAAAGACGATTTGCTCTTTATGGACACGGTCAGTAAACTGAACAGTAAATCCCATCACTGGGATAATTACCCTTAATATCAAATTATGGGATGGTTTCAGTTGGGAGGGGCCTTAAATCCATTTAATTCACCCCTGCCTGGGAGGGGACACCTCCCACTATCCCAGGCTGCTCCAAGCATCGTCCAGCCTGGCCTCGGGCACTTCCACAGATGGGGAGTCCAAAACTTCTCAGCTAATTAATTAATTAATTAATAGATTAATTAAAGAAAATTAATTGATTCTTGGAAGAAAAAGCTGCAACATCACCTGATCTCTATAGGAAAACTTCAGTATATAAACATATTAATTGATTTATTTTAATTTTTCAATTAAAATCCATATAGGATTTTAATTGGAAAAAAAAAAACAAATCAGATTGAGTTTGGCTCAAAAAATTTGCTCAAATTGGTAACTGAAACCATTACAAATTACACACCAGTGAGGAAATTATTGTAATTTACATAGCACAGATTATAAATTAATTATAATTTACACACCACTGATTCCACTGAGGAATCCCTACCTGAGGCTTTCTTGACTGACAGAATAAAAAGGAATTTGTAATTCAAGTTCCTTATAAATAATTGGTCAAGGAGGATATTTCTAAATCATGCACGTGGTAATAAATGTGCCATTAATGTAGAGAATTGCTGAGGTGGAGAAGTTGGTTGCCATTCTAATGGTTCTTTTCTTCTCTTGCTCAGGGTCACTGCAGTGACTTGTTGATATTTCAGACTCAGCCTTACTCCCTGCTCAGGTGAGTTGGAGTTTCAGAATCCCAGAATTTAGGTTTAGGCTGGGAGGGGCCTTCAATCCCCTGGTGTTCCATGGGCAGGGACACCTCCCACTACCCCAGGTGGTGTTTTAGCCACCTGCTCCTGCAGAAATTGGGTGAAATATCCAATTTCCTCCTCAGGAAATACCTGAACCCTTCAGTGTGTGATGCTGCTCAGCAGTTCAATCACTAGTGCTGTGTAATTCCCTGCACCTGTAATTAACACCTATAATTAAATCACATCAGCTTTTGCTAGATGTCATTTGTTAGAATATAAACCATTTACTTCCATGTTTTTTCTTTTTTTTTCCTGTTTCCCTTCCTCAGGCTGTGTCTTGACTGCATTGGGAAGAACGCAGCTCTCTTGGAGAAGCAAATTCCCTGCTTGCCATCCAAACTTCTGCAGGAAGTGCTGAAAAAAATCACTTTTTGGGCTGCCATGACCCACAGGCAGGAGAGGAAAGCTGAGACTGAGAGACAAAGCCAGCTGCACTCCACATGAGGCAGGGCAGGGAGCTGCTGGGACACCTCAGAGGGGTTTGTTCATGAGCTCTGTGCTCTTCCCCTGCAGCTCTGTGCTCAGCTGGCTTTCTGAGGGAAGTTTGACAACAAATCCTTTTTATGGGAATCTCTCGTTCCTGCGTTATGGAAAACTGATACAACTTCATTTCTAGATAATTGTTCACCTCTGCTCTCATGGTTTTGACCACACAGCCCTCACAACCTTTTTGTTCTTTTGGAAGGGGACATGGTTCATTTCACCTGGATAAAATATGGTTTGAGTCTAAAAATCCTCCTTGGCCTTACCCCCATCAGCCTTCCCAAAAAGATAAATTCACCTCGGTGTCTTGGGGACATTCACACTTTGTCAGTCTCAAAGGTAACAAATTTACCACCTCCAAATGTTGGTTCCACCAGGCTCTGACCAAAATCCAACCCTGGAGCCTCACACCTCACACTCCAAGTAGGAAAATCCATCAGGGAATTGTGGAACTTGGAAGAAAAAGCTGCACCATCACCTGGTCTCTATAGGAAAACTTCAGTTCATCACCTGGTTTTACTGTTTCTGTCATCAGGAAGTCCTTTTGGAAATAAGTTGTATATTGTATTTTGGATGTGCAAAGTTTATATTTCATTCTTGTTAAAAAAACAACAACAACAACAAAGTTGCTTATTTATTGTTTAAAAAAAAAGGCAAATGTAGTACTGGTTATTTTTCTGTTTCAAATATTTACTTAACAGGAGCACAGTCATTAAAATTTTATAGAGAGTTGAAGCAAGAGGCATTTGGACACATTTTTGATGGTTTTAAAGTCTGTAAAAATTAATTATTTGGGGAAAAGAGCTTTGGGGGGAGCAAATTTGTTTCAAAATGGAAGTTTTGTGACTGGTTATTTTAACAGCCTAATTTTATGTGCTGAACTCCCTCCCCTCTTTTTTTGGGAGGGGGAGTTCAGATGCCCCCCTGAACCCCAAGGTTTGATTTTGAGGGGCTCAGGTGCCCTCCAAGGTCTGATTTTGGGGGTTTGGGATTGACTTGGTGGATTCAGATGCCTCCAAGGTTAATTTGCAGGGGCTCAGCTGCCCCCCAGGGTTCATTTTGTTGGCTTCAAGCGCCCCCAAGGTTAATTTTGAGAGGGCTGAAGTGCCCCCCATGGTTAATTTGGGGGTTTCAGATGCCCCCAGTGTGAATTTTGTTGGGCTCAGGTGCCCCCATTGTGAATTTGCAAGATTCAAGTGCCCCTGAGGTTTTTGGGGTGGTTCTGATGCCCCAAGGTAAATTTGTCTGGTTGTGTAGATGCTCTCATGGTTAATTTTGGGGTTGATCAGGAGTTCCCAATGTTAATTTTGGGGTGGCTCAAGTGCCCCAAATGTGAATTTGGGGGCTCCAGGTGCCTTCATGGTTAGTTTTGCTCCCAGTGTTGATTTTGGGAGGTTCAGATGTCCCCAGTGTAAATTTAGGGTGGTTCGGGTGTCCTGATGTTAATTTTGGGGTTATTCAGGTGCCCCCAATGTTAATTTTGGGGTTATTCAGGAACCCCCAGTGTTAATTTTGGGGTGCCCGGTGCCCTCAGGGTGATTTTTGGGGTGGTTTAGGTGCTCCCAGTGTTAATTTTGAGGCGGTTCGGGTGCTCCAGTGTTGGTTTTGGGGCGGTTCAGATGCTCCCAGTCTTAATTCTGGGGTGCCCCATGCCCCCGAGGTGAATTTGGGAGTGCCGGTGCCCTCATGGTGAATTGTGGGGTGGTTCAGATGCTCCCATGGTTAATTTTGGGGTGGTTCAGATGCTCCCATGGTTAATTTTGGGGTGGTTCAGATGCTCCCACAGTGAACTGAGGGACAGTTCAGGTGCTCCCAGCGTTAATTCTGGGGTGCTCGGGTGCCCTCAGGGTGAATTTTGGAGTAGTTCAGATGCTCACAGCGTTAATTGTGTTAATTTGGGGGTGGTTCGGGTGCCCTCAGGGTGATTTTTGGAGTAGTTCAGGTGCCCTCAGGGTGATTTTTGTGGTGGTTTAGGTGCTCCCAGTGTTAATTTTGGGGCGGTTCGGTGCCCTCAGGGTGAATTTCGGCGTCCCAGGTGCTCCAGTGTTCGTTTTGGGGCGGTTCAGGTGCTCCCAGTGTTAATTCTGGGGTGCCTGGGTGCCCTCAGGGTGAATTTCGGCGTCCCAGGTGCTCCAGTGTTCGTTTTGGGGCGGTTCAGGTGCTCCCAGTGTTAATTCTGGGGTGCCTGGGTGCCCTCAGGGTGAATTTGGGGGTGCCGGTGCCCTCAGGATGGATTTTGGGGTGGTTCAGATGCTCCCAGGGTGATTTTTGGGGCAGTTCAGGTGCTCCCAGACTTAATTCTGGGGCGGTTCGGGTGCCCTCAGGGTGAATTTCGGCTTGCCCCGGGTGCTCCAGTGTTAGTTTTGGGGCGGTTCAGACGCTCCCAGTCTTACTTCTGAGGTGCCCGGGTGCCCTCAGGGTGAATTTCGGCTTGCCCCGGGTGCTCCAGTGTTAGTTTTGGGGCGGTTCAGACGCTCCCAGTCTTACTTCTGAGGTGCCCGGGTGCCCTCAGGGTGAATTCTGGGGTGGTTCAGATACTCCCATGGTTAATTTTGGGGTGATTCAGATGCTCCTAGGGTGAATTGTGGGGCAGTTCAGACGCTCCCAGTCTTAACTCTGGAGTGCCCGGGTGCCCTCAGGGTGGTTCAGATGCTCGCAGTNCCGCGATGTCGCGACAGTTGAGCGTGTCGTGAGGAGCCCGCCGGGCCCGCCCTGCGCTCGGGCATGTCGCGACAGGAGAAGGTGTCGTGAGGAGCCCCCGCTGCGGTGTGTGAGGGCGGTGGGCAGAGCGCGCAGGGCTGCGGGGAGCTGAGGGGGAAATGGCTGAAGGGACACGGCCCAGCGTGTCTGAGGGGTAACATGAATAATAGAATATTGCACATATCTTATTATAGGTGAATATTATATCGGTGTTATTTCTCCGAGGCGGTGAAGACACCCGCTAGCTCGAAGCAGGCGGGTTTCACGGGGCTGTGGGCAAGGCTTGCTAATCTAAATTAGAAATCGTAATTAAAGCTCCCAGATAACCCCCCGGAGGTGGTGCAGCGTCTCCGTGGCGGGAGCGATTAAAATTAAACAGCAAAAACCCCTCAGGAGCGGTGTATGGGAACAGCAGAGTTTCCAAGCCTGGAGTGCAGGGTGTGATTGTCCCACTGAGGGCCTTTTCCCTGGCTTTGGGTGCACGCATTTGGGCTCTTTGGCTTCCCTGAGCTTTGGATCTGTCTTTTCCCAGCACAGTCTGGGGTTTGGCGTTCTGCATGGGTTTGGAGCAGGGACATTGCTTCTGTAGGATTTTGTAGGTGACATTGTCCTGCACTGAACCACTGTGGGAAGGTTTGGGTGGGGGACACTGAAAAGCTCCAGGATTTGCTGCTATTGTGGGCAAAGCTGTCAAATTTATTCCCATTTGGATTAGTTTTTTTTGACATCGTGGGTTTTTTTGACATGGTGTGGGTTGGAAGGGACCTTAATGCTCATCTTGTCCCTGGGCAGGGACACCTTCCACTATCCCAGGCTGCTCCAGCCTCGCCTTGGACACTTCCAGGGGTCCTGGGGCAGCCACAGCTTCTCTGGGCAAATCAATCAAAGTATTTCTAAACAAGATTTTAAATATTTTTTAAAAAGGACACTTTGAGTCACATTGGCAACTGTAACCATTATAAACCGTGCACCACTGAGGAGCCCCTACCTGGAACATTTTTGACTCCAGCCGTGTGTAGTTTATCCTGGTTTTTCCAAGCCCCACACTGTGTCAGGGGAGGGTCAGGATATCAGGGAAAGGTTCCACTATTCCACAGGGTGCTGGCACTGCCCAGGCTCCCCAGGGAATGGGCACGGCCCCGAGGCTGCCAGAGCAACAGGAGCTGCCAGGGATGCCCAGGGTGGGGTTGTTGGGGGGTCTGTGCAGGGCAGGAGCTGCCCTGGCTGATCCCGCTGAGGGAATTCCGTGTCCCTGTGCCTGCAGCACGTCCCGAGATGGCCGATGAGAACGAGGAGCTGCCGGCGGACGAGGAGCTGCCGGCGCCGGCCGAGGAGGGCTTTGAGCAGCTGGAGAACGACAGCCCCGCCGAGCGCAGCGGGCACGTGGCCGTCACCGACGGGCGCTGCATGTACGTCTGGGGAGGATACAAGGTACAGCTGCCCTGCACCAGCCTGGGAATTGTGTCNGTTCAGCTGCTCGCATTGTTAATTCTGGGGTGGTTTAGATGCTCCCAGGGTGATCTGAGGGGCAGTTCAGGTGCTCCCAGTGTTAATTCTGGGGTGCCCGGTGCCCTCAGGCTGAATTCGGGGGTGCCGGAGCCGGACCTGCGCGCTGCCGCCGGAAGGTGCCGCCCGCCCGGCGGATGTTGCGGCGCGGCCGCGGCTGAGGGAGGGAGGAAGGGACGGCGGAGCGGCAGCGCCGGGGCCGCGGTAGGAGCGGGCCGGGGCCGGGGGCTCGGGAGGCTC
>VZRH01001510.1:192031-219066 GCA_013397555.1 Urocynchramus pylzowi | reverse complement strand
GCAGCGTCTCCGTGGCGGGAGCGATTAAAATTAAACAGCAAAAACCCCTCAGGAGCGGTGTATGGGAACAGCAGAGTTTCCAAGCCTGGAGTGCAGGGTGTGATTGTCCCACTGAGGGCCTTTTCCCTGGCTTTGGGTGCACGCATTTGGGCTCTTTGGCTTCCCTGAGCTTTGGATCTGTCTTTTCCCAGCACAGTCTGGGGTTTGGCGTTCTGCATGGGTTTGGAGCAGGGACATTGCTTCTGTAGGATTTTGTAGGTGACATTGTCCTGCACTGAACCACTGTGGGAAGGTTTGGGTGGGGGACACTGAAAAGCTCCAGGATTTGCTGCTATTGTGGGCAAAGCTGTCAAATTTATTCCCATTTGGATTAGTTTTTTTTGACATCGTGGGTTTTTTTGACATGGTGTGGGTTGGAAGGGACCTTAATGCTCATCTTGTCCCTGGGCAGGGACACCTTCCACTATCCCAGGCTGCTCCAGCCTCGCCTTGGACACTTCCAGGGGTCCTGGGGCAGCCACAGCTTCTCTGGGCAAATCAATCAAAGTATTTCTAAACAAGATTTTAAATATTTTTTAAAAAGGACACTTTGAGTCACATTGGCAACTGTAACCATTATAAACCGTGCACCACTGAGGAGCCCCTACCTGGAACATTTTTGACTCCAGCCGTGTGTAGTTTATCCTGGTTTTTCCAAGCCCCACACTGTGTCAGGGGAGGGTCAGGATATCAGGGAAAGGTTCCACTATTCCACAGGGTGCTGGCACTGCCCAGGCTCCCCAGGGAATGGGCACGGCCCCGAGGCTGCCAGAGCAACAGGAGCTGCCAGGGATGCCCAGGGTGGGGTTGTTGGGGGGTCTGTGCAGGGCAGGAGCTGCCCTGGCTGATCCCGCTGAGGGAATTCCGTGTCCCTGTGCCTGCAGCACGTCCCGAGATGGCCGATGAGAACGAGGAGCTGCCGGCGGACGAGGAGCTGCCGGCGCCGGCCGAGGAGGGCTTTGAGCAGCTGGAGAACGACAGCCCCGCCGAGCGCAGCGGGCACGTGGCCGTCACCGACGGGCGCTGCATGTACGTCTGGGGAGGATACAAGGTACAGCTGCCCTGCACCAGCCTGGGAATTGTGTCCCAGCCACCCGGGCGTGACTCTGGGGAATTATTCTTCCCCCGGAACACAGCAGCTCCAGCGAACAATTTGTAACACGGCCTTCAGGGGTGTTTTGCAACGTCGGGATAAGTCACGGGTGTTAAAGCTTGGCAGATACACGGATTTTTGGGGTGTCGTTTGCCTTTGGCAAAAGGTGAAGGGAGTATTGTCTGATTGGAATTGTGCACGCTGGGAGTGGTGATTTTATTTGCACAACTGTATTTTTGGGTGGTAATTTGTAATTACGTTTTGCAATTGCAATTTGTCATTTTGGGTGGTAATAATTTTTGGATCCCAGGTTTGTTGTTGTCACACTGGGGGGGTGCGTGTGCTGCAGCACCACAAAATCATTTCAGTGACAAAGTCATTGTCAGTGAACTCAGTAAATAAACTCCTGTCATGGAGGGGGTGGGGGAATGAAAAAGGAGCTTTTGGCTCATTTCTGCTCCCTGGCTCAGGCTATGAAACAGAGGTTTAACTTCCATTTACCCCTGTCTGGCTCTGCTGGGAGCTGATTGTCCCCAGCAGGTGCTAAATTAGGCTGATTGCTGCTCCCGGTGTAGGTGGGAGGCACAGGAGTGTGGGAAGTACAGGCACTGCTCCTGCTGTGATCAGGTCCCAGAGGGGGTGCAGACATTCCCAGGAGTCTGTAATTCCATGAGTCAAACATCCTTCTAACCCTGCTTTTCCTTCTCTGCCCTGTCCTGCAGAACGCCCAGGTCCGGGGGTTTTATGATTTCTACCTGCCTAGGGATGAAATATGGATCTACAACATGGAAACTGGAAGATGGTACAGTAAATCATTAATTTGGGGAAAAAAATCTGATAAATCCTTGAATTGGTGTGGAAAGGGACTGAGCTGGGAGAGAGTGCCCTGATCTCTTTGTTCCCACCTATCAAACTGTTGGAAAAGTGTGTCAAATATTTCAGGTTGGATTTTTTTGGGTTTTTTTCTGTGAAAGCATCCAATATGTTTTTCCAGGATGAAGTAGGAGAGGCAGTTGGGACAGGCAGCCTGGATAGGAGTGTGTGACCAGCAGTGTGAGGTGTTTTGGGATTCCTGGGATAGGATAGAGCAGCTGGAAATTGTGTGTGTTCCACTTTTGATGACAGTGGTGGTCAAGGAATCCCTGTTGAGTTCTTGGCCTTTTCAGAAGTTGTTTCTAAAGGTTGATGCAGCCAAAGAAGCTGCTCAGTGCTTTGCAGAAGTGGGATTTCTGCCGTGCTGCCAGCCCTGCCTGGGGTCAGGGACAGCCTGGGGCACGGCTGGAATCTCCTCTCTGTGGTTATGATGTTTACAAACAGGAAAAATCCAGGAGCAAAGTGGAAACCTGCAGTTTACACAGGTGAATCCTCTTTGCCTGAGGATTCTGAGCATTCCAAACTCCTGAGCTGGGCACATGGGATGCCTACCCCCCAAAAAACCCATGTATTAACTAAACTACCTTTCCCCCACCCCTCCATCATAACAGAGTAGTTTTGTAAATTGTTACTTGAAAAGGTGGGAAGAACAGACTTGAATGTCCACAGTGAGCTGTGGTAATCAAAACCCTCCACATGAACCCATCCCTGTTCACTGGGAGCAGGTGAAATATCCCACCCTGGTTCTGCAGGAAGAAGAGCAAGACTGAGGGAGATGTTCCCCCCTCCATGTCTGGCAGCTGTGCTGTGTGTGTGGACAGAGTGGTTTATCTCTTCGGGGGGCACCACGCCCGGGGCAACACCAACAAGGTCAGGAATGCCTTTCTAATATAATAATTAATATAATATAATATAATATAATATAATATAATATAATATAATATAATATAATATAATATAATATAATATAATATATATAATATAATCCTTTCCCATGGGGGTTGTGCCCTGGAAGCCTCACAGCACTGCAGGAACACCCCGAGCTGGCATCAGTTCTGTCCTTGTGCAATTCCCCTCAGCAATTGGATTGTGTCCCTGCCTCTGAGTTTGCTGATTTTAAAAGATGGGAGCTGCCAGAGTTGCCTGAATAATATCAGGAACTGATCTGGAACTGGTCTGGGGTGGCTTGAAGTGTTTCTGTTCCCTGGAGTCTATGGTAATCCCAGAATCCCCAAATCATTTAGGTTGGAAAAGTCCTCCAAGATCACTGACTGATCACCACCCCTTCAACTAGAGTTAATTAATTATCTTTTCTGATAGTCTGGCAATGTGGTTTAAATTAAATAGTTTTGCTCTATATAAATATGTAATTTATATATTTAAATATAAGATCATATATTTCTTATGTAAATACAAACTGGAAGGAGTTTTTGCAGACAGTTTGAAACAAACCTCATTTGTAAGGTGTGATTTCTTCCCTTCCTGCTGTGGCATTCTTACCTTTCAGTTCTTGTATGTAAGTGTAGCAGCTGGTTCTCTTCCTGTACAATTACATACATGCAGAGAAGGGGTAATACTGTAAAAAATGTCACTTTGTAAACTTCTGAACCATTTTTTAGTTGTAAGATACTTGTGCTCAGTACACACCTTCATTGTATCCCACAATTGTATCAGCTTTTGGATGCTGAAACTCAGTGTCCAGAACCCTGTTAGTGGTGTAAAAGGTGTTTGAGTCTGAAAAAGATCAGGACTTTCTGATTTGTGAATCCATCTTTTGTTGCAAATATTGTCAGTGCTCTACTTTTCAGCTAAGAAAATAACTTTTCATTTATTACCATTTCTATACCAACACATGTTAATTTAAAGTTGGTATTTTAACAGCAGACTTAAGCTTTAAGCTGATGATGTGAATTTAAAAAATGTTTTTATTTTCCCAGTTCTACATGTTAAATGCCAGATCCACGGACAAAGTGCTGCAGTGGGTGAGAGTGGAGTGCCAGGGGGTGCCCCCCTCGTCCAAGGACAAGCTGGGGGTGTGGGTGCACAAGAACAGGTGAGGCCCCAGCCAGGGCTCTGCTCTCCCTTGGCTCTCCCTCCTCCTCCTCCCTCTGCAGTCACCGTGGGGCTGGCTGGGAATGTTCCCCTGGAGAGGAGAAGGCTCCAGGGAGAGCTCAGAGCCCCTTGCAGGGCCTGGAGGGGCTCCAGGAGAGCTGGAGAGGGACTGGGGACAAGGGATGGAGGGACAGGACACAGGGAATGGCTCCCACTGCCAGAGGGCAGGGATGGGTGGGGGATTGGGAATTGGGAATTCCTGGCTGGGCTGGGATTCCCAGAGCAGCTGTGGCTGCCCCTGGATCCCTGGAAGTGTCCAAGGCCAGGTTGGACAGGGCTTGGAGCAGCCTGGGACAGTGGGAGGTGTCCCTGCCCATGGCAGGGGTGGCACTGGGTGGGATTTAAGGTCCCTTCCACCCAAACCATTCTGTGATTTTGGAGTTTAACTCGAGTGCTGCCTTGGCCACTCCATGGGGAGAGCTCCCAGTTAGGAGATTTGCTGTGGGATTTGCTGCAGGGACTCAGGAAAGGTGGGGAAACCCTTGTGTGTCCCTTCAGCTGGGGATACTCCATGGATCTGTGGAATTGCCCACAGTGCTGCTTTTTCAGCTCCTTGATGTGGGGAGTGAGCTC
The DNA here is from genome assembly GCA_013397555.1 of Urocynchramus pylzowi. Taxonomy (NCBI): domain Eukaryota; kingdom Metazoa; phylum Chordata; class Aves; order Passeriformes; family Fringillidae; genus Urocynchramus; species Urocynchramus pylzowi. The sequence continues at coordinate 214,376 of VZRH01001510.1, read as the reverse complement.
CTCATTAGCACACCTGATAGCATCAGGCTAGATGTCAATCTGCAGGGCTGCAGTTGTGGGTGGTTAATTAGGTGCTGCAGGTTGTTTTCTGTCACTCCATAATCCTGTAGGAATTTCTGGCAAAGCCATGCTAGTTGCTAACACAGGCTGAACCCCAAAGGTAAAACTTGGAGCTAATTCCCATTTAAACTCCAGGAGAACAACATGGCAAAGGCCAAAGTGCAGTGAGCAGGCTGCACACCCTGCCAGCTCCAGAGATCTGGAAATGGAGCAGAGCTTGGGAGCCTGAGCCTGGAAACAGCTCCAGAGGGATTCAGTGTGGGTGGGAGAGGCAACAAACAGAGCCCTCACCTGGAAAACCAAAGGAGCTTCCCTGGTTTTCTGAGCACAGCATTTTTATTTTTATTTTTAATATATATAACAGATGTGACAGAATTTCTCACAGCTCTTGCTCCATGTTTTCCTCCAGGCTGATATTTTTTGGAGGCTATGGCTATTTTCCTGAAGGGAAACAACGTGGAACATTTGAATTCGATGAAACTTCTTTTTGGGTAAGCAACCCTGGAAGCCATTTCTGTTTCAAATTTAATATTTAATCAGTGCTTGTTAAAACTTGTTGCTTCTTTATGATTTTTTTTTTTTTAGAATTCAGGTCTTCCTAGAGGGTGGAACGACCACGTGCATGTTCTGGACCTTGAAACTTTCACTTGGAGCCAGCCTATAACTACGGTAATTAATGGCTTGCTGTCATTTAATTAAGTCACAGCTCAGTGATGTTATTTAGGAGTGCTCTTGGAGCCAATTCCACTGAATTTAATTCATTTAGACAGATCTGCTCAGCAAAAAGAGGAAATTTGCCTTTTCTTTTGATCTGTCTTCGTCCATTTTTTCCTGTCGCTTGCTTTGGTTGCTGCTGCAGCTGGGTTGTGCTCAGGGCAGTGGGGTTTGCTGTCACCCTCAGTGCCAGGGGATGGTTGGTTCCTGTCCCTGGGGGGCTGAATTGTGCTCAGGAGACAATTAAACACTGCCAATTGCAAATACACCCCTTTGGAGTGCTCAGGAACAGGGAAATGGGCTGGTGTTGCCACAGGGTTGGAGGAAGTGAAATGTGAGACAAGGAGCTCCAGATTGCCAAAGAATTGCTCTGATTGCTTCATACAGGTCTCAAGTAGTTCAGAAAGTCAAGAAAAATGGTGTTCAGTGGAATCCCAGAATGGTCTGGGTGGGAAGGGACCTTAAAACTTAGCCAGTTCCTCTCCTGCCATGGGCAGGGACACCTTCCACTAGCCCAGGTCGCTCCAAACTGTCCAACCTGGCCTTGGACACTTTCATGATTTATGAATTTAAGGATTTATTATGTCACTGTCTCATTTACAGTCTGTCCTCTGTGGCTGAACCCTGTGCTAAAAGCAAAATTTATACACTTCAAGAGGGAAGAAATAAACCCCATTTTTAATGAGTTCTCTGATCTTCCATCCATCAAAGAACTGCACACAGGATGATTTACTGGCTGCGTTTTTTCACTCTGATCCTTGCTGGCCTTAAATCTGAGTTGAGCTGAGCCTCCCTTGTCCTCTGGTGACTGATTTGTGCTGTCCCTGTCCCTTCCCAGGGGAAGACCCCGTCCCCTCGAGCCGCTCACGCCTGTGCCACGGTTGGGAACAGGGGCTACGTGTTTGGAGGCAGATACAGGGTAAGGCCAGCCCTGTTTGAGCTGTGCTTAAACCCCAGGAGAGCTCAGCAGGAGAGCTGAACCAGCTCTGCTCTCTTGCAGGAGTCCAGAATGAACGACTTCTACTACCTGGACCTGGACACGTGGGAGTGGAACGAAATGTGGGTGCTCAGACTCCATCCCGTACAATTCTTGGTGGCTAAAGAAATTAAAATTGCCCTTGGGTCACTGCAGTATCCTGCAGATAGCTGGAAAATAATCAGGGCAGGAAAGAGCAGCAGGATTTTGCTGTCCCTGATGGTGATTTGGGGTGTTTTTATTGCAATCCAGACTCACCCAAGGCATCTGCCCCGTGGGCCGATCGTGGCATTCCTTAACGCCGATTTCCTCGGATCACCTCTTCCTCTTCGGAGGCTTCACCACGGACAAGCAGCCCCTGAGTAAGTCATTCCAAAGGGATTTGGTGGTGGCTTTGTGCTCTGGAACAGCTGTGCACAGGGGCTTGAATGATTGCCTTGAATTCCTTCTGAATCCCTCCCGTGTGCTCCAGCTCCTCGTTCCACAGAGCAGGAGTTGCTGAGGGTGTGGAGACACCAGAACTTCAGCAATTGATCTGCTCTAAAAATGCATCTAAAAGTGCAAATTGCAATTGGTGACAGCTTTACAATTCTCCACCTTCACCCCCATGCATCTCTGTTACATTAAACACCTGTTGTCAAACAGGAGCCAATGTTTCATATTATAATATTCCTAAAATACTTGGTTTACCTAAGAACAGAAATGGGATGTGCTACACCAGAGTATTTGTGTATTGCAGAAACTTACAGAACTGACAGAATCCTGATTTTATCTGGGATTTTGCTTGTTTTCAGGTGATGCCTGGATTTATTGTATCAGCAAGAACGAGTGGGTACAGTTTGAGCATAACTACTCTGAAAAACCAAGGTATGGCAGACAGTTCCCTGGAAATTGGGTACAAAAGGGATGTGGAAGCACCTGGTGGTGGCTGTCAGAGAGAGGACCCTGGTTCCTCCTCACAGCTCTCCTTTTCCAGGTGTCCCAGAGGTGCAGGTGGTTGTGTGCTCCCAGAATTCCAGGTCAGGGCCACACAGGGCAGGCAGCCTGTGAAACAGCAGGAAGCACAGAATTTAGGGTTTGATCTCAGGATTTAGGGTTTAATCCTGGGATTTAGGGTTTGATCTGGCTGCAGAGGACTCTGAGCTGTGAGTGCCAGCACCAGAGCTAACTGGAACCAGTGTCCTTGCTCTGCCACCAACAGGCACAGGCTGGTGTCACCAAACTCCTGCCAGAGGCTCATCCTGTGCACACCCAGGGCTGTCCTTGGCTTCCTGCTGAGGAAGCAGGAGTTGGTGACCTGCACTTTAAAGCCCCAGAACCTCTGTGCTGCACAGGTGTGGCATGGAAAACACGAGTCTTCCTCCCTCTGGTTTGGGAAGTGACCTGAGCCAGTTTAAGGAGTTAAAGCACTGATGCCTCCTGGCTGGGATGAGGAGGGATCTTCCCAGAGCTGGGGTTTTGGGTTAATGCAGTGCTGCTCTCTGTTCCCAGGCTGTGGCACACGGCCTGTGCCAGCGAGGAGGGCGAGGTGATCATCTTTGGGGGCTGTGCCAACAACCTTCTGGCCCATTCCAAAGCTGTGAGTTGGTTTTGAGCTTCCCCTTCCCGTGGGATCTGCAGTGCTGGATCACTCCAGCATCCTGATCTCGTGGGGATCACAAAGGTGCATGGACAAAGCCTGAGGGGGAAATGCTTTGCTCCTGTCCAAAGTCCCTCAGTGCAGATGCCTCAGGGCTTGGAAACCTGAAGGCTTCCTCCAGTGTCCCTGCCCAGGGCAGGTTGGAATGGGATGAGCTTTAAGCTCCTTCCAACCCATCCATTCTGGGATTCCCTGCTTCCATGGTTGTGTGAGCCTGGGCTGCTCTGGCTCCTGCTGAGAGCCCACAGAACCAATCCTCTCTCTCTGTCTCTGCCACCCTCCAGGCTCACAGTAATGAAATCCTGGTGTTCTCCCTCCAACCAAGATCTCTCGTAAGGTAAGAGAGCAGGACTTCAGCATGGAACTGTCGTGTCCCAGCTTAGCTGGCAGCAGGAAATTCCTGGGAGGGTGGGGATGTATTGCAAACAGGTTTTCAATACCTTTGGGTGCCCCTGCATGTGCCCAAGGCCAGGTTGGACAGGCCTTGGAGCACTGGGATGGTGGAAGGTGTCCCTGCCCATGGAAAAAGGGTGGAATGGGATGGGATTTAAGATCCTTCCAACCCAAACCCTTCTGGGATTCTAAGACAAGCGAGGCAGAGTTACCATTAGACCTGTTCATGTTCCTAAAACGCCGAAAAACATTTCTGCCTCTACCAAACGCTGCCAGAGGAGCAGCCGGGGCTGAGGATGGAGGCTTCCCTCACTCAGCACCTTTGGCACAAGCTCCCGGTGCAGCCTCCTCCCTGCTGACAGCACCCTGTGTTCCCAGGCTGTGCCTCGAGGCCGTGATTTGCTTCAAGGAGATGCTGGCCAGCTCGTGGCACTGCCTGCCCAAGCACCTGCTGCACAGCGTGAACCAGCGCTTCGGCAGCAACAACACCTCGGGCTCCTGAGCCCGGCCCAGGCGTGTGCTGAACCCTCTGTGTGTAGGTAGTTGCTTCTCGCCCTCCCGTGCATGTGAATGGCCTAGAGAGAACCTATTTTTGTGTGAGATGTTCCAATAAATGTATTTAATGCCAGAGGAGACGAGCCTGAGCTTCAGCTGTAACCAGGTGTGGGGTTGTGCACCCCGAGAGCGAGGGGGATGTCCATGGGGACAGGAGCTGGGAATGCTGAGCACACCACGGCTCTGGAGTGATGCTTTAGTGGTGTTTAGTCCACAGCTTCATGTTTTGCCACAGATGCTTAAGGTCAGAGAAGCAGGATCTGGAATTTAGAAGCAGGATCTGGAATTTAGAAGCAGGATCTGGAATTTAGAAGCAGGATCTGGAAGTTGTCCCGTTGTCGGTCGAGATTGTCGTAAACCTTGAGATGTTAAAGCACCACTGCTTTCTGCTTGGCTGTAGTTGGGTTTTGGTTTTATTTTTTTTGGAATTTTTATGTTGTGGAACTTCAATTGTGAACCTTAGGTAGCAGATATTCTGCCCTGCGAGTGTAACAGAGTGTTTGTGCCTGTTCCCAGCCCTGTGGAGCTCCCCTGCCCCTGGAGCAGCCCCAGGGATGTCCCCTGGCTGCAGGGACATGGAGAGGGGACACAGGGACAGGGCCAGGCCGTGCTGCTGTGGGGAAGGGGGGGATCATGTTTTAAGCTGTCTTCAAGAACTAATTAAAAACGTTGACTTGTAGAACAATTCCTGTGCTGTAGTTCCTGAGAGATCCTGGGGTTTATCCTGACTCCCAGCCCTGCTCTTCCTCCCCTCCACAGGGCTCTGGCACAGCTGGGCTGGGGGAAGCTGGGCCTGCACCTTCCCTCTCTCCACAGCCAGGGAATGTGTGGGGGGAACACAATTCCACCTTCCCAAAGGAAGCATTCTCCTCTGGAACTGAACACCCTGGAGTTCTCCTGCCCCAAATTCCAGAGCCTTTGCCCAGCAGTGGGGAACGAGCACTCAAACAGAGAAGCAGCAGCAGGGGAGGACATTCCTGACCAAATGCCAGCAATTTAATTCCATGTTTATCTGCAGTTTGTATCAGAGTCCAGCTAAACCACCAGGAATGCAGGCCCTGGGTCCTGGAATTCAGTCCTGGTCGTGGGTCTGTCTGTCTGTCCCAGCCCCAGGTCTGGTTTGGGGCCAGAGCCCCCAGCATGGAATCACTTCCTCTTCATGTTCTGGAGGTGAGGTGCAGACACTTTCACCTTCCCAGGAATATTTCTTGACAAATCTGTGTCCTAGGGAACATGGGAGAAGAGAAGGTGACCACAGCAGGAAAGCCTTTCTGGAACACTGGGATGATCTTCCCTTGGCCCTGGTGAGCACCTGGCTGGGAGAGAGGGGCACCAGCACATCTCCAACCTCAGCTCCCAGTGCAAGCTCCTGCCCCTGCTCCAGGAATTCCCACTCCCAAACCCAGAGGGTTTCCTGGGAGATGCTGCTTTTGTCAGACAGTGACACAATGCAGAAACAGAAGGCCCAGTGCTCCCACTGAGGCTCAGTTTCTCAGGTCCTTCCCAGCCTGGGCAGCACAGCTTTCCCAGAGGAGCTGGGGAGTGTCCAAGGCCGGGCTGGCTGGGGCTTGGAGCAGCCTGGGGTAGTGGGAAGTGTCCCTGCCCGTGGATTTTTAAGATCCTTTCCACCCCAAACCATTGCAGGACTCTCTGAGCTTCCCCAGGAGTACAGACAAACTCCACTGCTAAAAAAACCCAGCACCACACTCAGTTTTGGCAGCATTTCCTCCCAAAATGGCAGCTGGGGACATTCTGCTGCTGCTGCTTTGCAGAGGAGACACAGCAGAGACAGCCTCACCTTGACGCTGCGGAACAGGTCCTTCTCTCGTGCACTGGCTTCTTTGGACTGCATGAAATTGTGCAAGGCAATCTTGGCAGCTGGAAAAACACAGGGAAGAGTGAAACAGCCTGGAAAACCACACAGCCTTCAGCAGGCAGAGCACAGCAAAGGACTCAGGGCTCTCACACTGTACCTTTGCCCTTCTTCTGGGTGCCTGGAGTGAGCTTGACTTTATACCTGCCCAAAGGAAAGGTTTCTGTAAATAAAACAAACTCAGCACGTGCCCTCCCAGAAAGGTGCTGCCACTCACTTGTAGTTGGTCATGGCTGTGTAGGGAGCACAGATGGGGACAGCAAAGAGCAGGATGTCCTCGGGGTGGGGCTGGCCTGTCAGGGAGTCCAGCAGGGCCTCGCTCTCCTGGGACACAAAGAGCTCCACTGGGACCAGGCCCTGTGCTCAGCCCTCCCTGCAGGCACGGGGCAGGAGGTGGGAACAGGCAGCCTTGAAGGGCCCTTCCAAGCCAAACCATTCCATGGTTCCATGAGCATGGAGCTGGCGTGGAATTCCCAAGCCAGGATTTGTACTGATCCTCTTTCATCACTAAAATCAAGCCTTGGCTGGATCTTGGGTTTGGGGCCAAGGGTCACCCAAAGCTCCCCCAGCAGACACCATTATCCTCCTCCATTAAGGAATTTAAAGGAATTCACTTATTCCCAGCCCTGGGCAACACCCACAGCCTGTAATTACACAAAAGTAATTACAGAAAAGTTTGAAGCAATTTGATATGTAAATAAACTTCTAAACTAAAGAAGAACCTGCACTGCTCACTGCCATGCTCCAGCCCAGAGCCACCAAGGCAAAAAGCAAGGGCAAAGATCCTTGGAGCCAGCTCTGGGTTTATGGAGGATGTGGAGATGAGCAGGGTAGGCAGAAAAGGAGGAGGTTAATTATAAAAATACAATTAAGGTGGGTTCAAACAGTCCTGGAGGGCTCCCCCATGTCCCAGTCCCAGCAGGAACACAGCCCCCACCTCGGCCCTTACAGAACTGAGCATTTACCTCCAGTCCTGGCTGCTCCTGGTCCTGCTCCTCCTGCACACACAGACAGAGGACACATCAGGCCTGCAGAAACCACAGAGCAGCTTCTGCCGCCCCTGCCCCCAAGAAATTCTTTAATCAGCAGGTCCCAGAAACCCCATTCTCCCTGCAGAGAGAACTGAACTCGTTTCACAACCGAGGTGAGAGCAGCACTCTGCCGTGGGTGGGAGGGTGGAGTGTTTCTTTCCAGGTGGGAGGGTGGAGTGTTTCTTTCCAGGTGGGAGGGTGGAGTGTTTCTTTCCAACCTCTAATTTGCCTGGCACGCTCCGAGCTGGGGCTCAGAGATGGCAAATCCCAGGAGCAGGGCTGGGAGCTCGGTTACACCTGGCTGAGGGGGAGGTGTTGGATCGGGAGCCTCGGGACTGCTGCGAGCCCCAGCTCTGGCTGTGCTGGGAACAGGATGAGCACAGGGATTGCTGCAGGGCTTGGGCTGCTCTGGGAATCCAGTGAGCTCCCTGAGCCCTGGCAGCACAGAGCTCTCCACAGCACCCAAAATCCAAGGGGAGCTGCTCAGCCTCCTGGGTGGCAGAGCTACACAGAGCCAGGGGAGCCCCACAAGGACAGACACATGGACAGGTGAGGTGAGGAGAGAGCTGCTCACCTTTCCCTCCTGCTGCTCACCTTCTCACCCTGTTCCTCACCTTCCCATCCTCTTGCTCCACCTTCCCATCCCACTCCTCACCTTGTCCTCCTGCAGCTCATCCAGGGCTGGCTCCTGTGCCTCGTGCAGCACAATTCCTGCTGGGAGGGTCTCCTTGCCCCCTCCTGCTGCACGACGCAGGGGTTTGGGTTTCTGCTGTTGCTTCTTTGCTGCTTCTTCTTTTGTCTTCCCCTTCTTCCCTTTTTTCCCTTTGTCCTCCCTGTTGGAGCCTGCAGACTGTGGTGACACCGGTGGTCAGGGCTGGTGACCAGAGCCACCACACCCTGGGGAAGGCACAACTCCCCCCTCACCCCCAGCAGCTTCATGATGAGCTCCCGGTCCTCCTCGTCCTGGTCCCTGTACTTCTCCTTCATCTTCTTCATTTTACTCTGCAGGAGGAAACACCAACAGCTTCAGCAATGACAGCTTTAGCAGAGTGTTGCAGCACAGATGCTCCTTCCTTCCCAGTATCCCAAACTCTTTCAGAGCAGTTCACCAGTAAACAAGGGACTGGTTCCATGAGCTCCGTGCTAACCCCAGCACCATCATCTGAAACCATTCAAGGCAGCCACGGGTGTCTGGGCAATCTGGGATTGCTGTCCCAATTTCCATGCCAACAGCTCAGCCCAGGGTCCCCTGGTCCCTGCCCACCTTCTGGCCCCGCTTGATGGGCTGAGGGGCTGGAGCTGCCTTGTGGCAGTTGGGAGCAGCCAGAGGTTGGGTCTCTGTCTCTGTCTCCTTCTGCTTCTCTTCAGACAGCTCCGAGTTCTCAGAGTTGTTCTGCTGCTTCTTTTTCTTCATTTCTCTAAGGAGAACAATCACAACATCCTCATTTGTTGTGATGAGAGAAGCTGCTGCTCTCCTGACAGCATCCCCACCCTGCTTCCCTGCCACAGGAATCCAGAGGAAACAGCCCTTCCTCAGAAAAACCTTTCCAGCCCACGAGTAAAACTGTTCCCAGCCAGCATTCCCAAAGGCCAGGAGCAGCAGCTCACCCTGGAAATGCAGGATGGAAAGTGGGCAGGGATTGAGTGGGTACAGATGTGCCCAGGACATGGGGAGGGAAGGGGGAAGAGGCATTTGTCCAGAGCAGCTGTCAAAGGCCAGGCTGGACAGGGCTTGGAGCACCCTGGGATAGTGGGAGGTGTCCCTGCCCATGGCAGGGGTGGAATGAGATGGGATTTAAGGTCCCTTCCAACCCAAAGCATCCTGGGGCTCTGGGATTCCCTGCAACACCCACTGGCTCTCACCTCCTCTCCTTGGCAGAGAGATGCCTCCGGCCCTGGGCCCTGCTCTCACTCTGAGGAGGGAAAGGCAGTTTAGGGCAGATCCTGCCCAGCAGCTCCCACTGCTCTGGGCCACCCACTGGAGCTGGGACCTTACCAAGCTGGGCTCTTCCTCTTTGGGGATGATTTTCTGCAGGGATCTGTGGGGAGATGGAAAAGGAGTTCATCAGCAGATGGAGGGCAGCTCACCATGGGCACACCAACCACAGCCCACATTTCAGCAGCCTGGTTCTAACTTTCAGCTTTCTAGGGCTTGGCAATCCCAGCTTTGGTGACTGGAAAAGGCAGAGCACTGGGATTCACTTTAGAAAGCAATCCTAGCTCTCTGCCAGCTCCTCTCACACACACACAGGCACCAACACAGCCTGGGCACGAGGGAGCCCCAGTGTGCAGCTTCCCATGAGCCCCACCCAATCCCTGCTCCTTGCACCCTCTAAGGAGCCCCAGGGACAACAGGGAGTGAGCTCATCCCACAGCCTCAGCAGAGCAGAGGCAGCTCAGGGCTCAGTTTCTGAGCACTGCCATTGCTGAGCATGGAAGGAAGGGATGGCAATGCATCCCAGCCTTGTCCTGGCAGTGTTTTAGGAGACCCTCATGTGACCCAGCTCTGCTTCTCTCACCTCTGGGGCTGAAGGTGTGACAGGTCAATTGTGGTGTCTGGATAATTCACCTCTTCCTCCTTCACTTCCCTCTTGTGCTCTGGAAGTTCCTCCTCAGAGTCTCCATCGTCCTCCTCGGAGTCAGCCTCTGGAGCAGGCGTGGTCCCTCCTCCCTGCTCCAGCTCAGCACTGCCCTCCTCTCGGGTGCTCTCAGCTGTGGCTTCCTCAGCCTCTGGAGCTTCCTCAGCCTCTGGAGCTTCCTCAGCCTCTGGAGCTTCCTCAGCCTCAGCTTTTTCCTCCTCACTGCTGCTGTCTCCTCCATCTGGGGCATCCAGAGCAGGAAAACACAGGAACACCAAACTGATTCATCATCCCAGGATGGTTTGGGTTGGAAGGGACATTAAAGCCCATCCAGTGCCTCCCCTGCCATGACAGGGACATCTTCCATTATCTCAGGCTGCTCCAAGCCCTGTCCAACCTGGCCTTGGGCACTGCCAGGGATCACAGCTGCTCTGGGCACTCTGTGCCAGGGCCTTCTCCCCCTCCCAGCCAGGAATTGCATCCCAATATCCCATCCACCCCTGCCCTGTGTCAGTGTGAAACCATTTCCTTTGTCTTATCAGTGATCCAAACTCTGGGATCACCCAGAGCCTGAAGGATCCCCCAGCAGCACCCAGTTCCCCCCTGTACCTAAAAGCTCCACCTCCTCAGCCACCAGCTCACTGGCACTGCTGGAAACCGTGTCCAGATCCTCATCCTGGACTTTGACCTTCCTCTCCTCCCTGTGCCTCCAGACACAGCTCTCATCCACCTGAAAATGAGGAGCCTCTGGGTCAGGCCTGGTGTGCTCACACAACGCCTCACTCAGCTTTTCCTTCCCTTTTTAACACTTTCTGCCATCAAAAGGCAAGAAAATTAAACCAGAGCCAAGTGTGCCAACCTCAGAAGTCAGGGTGACACACAGAAATGTTCAGATTCCAAACAGAGCTGGGATAACAGCCCTGGCAGAGGCAGGAAGGTCCAGAGTCTGTTTGGAATGCAGACAGTGCACACTGGGCTGAGATGGAAATGAAAGCAGAGCCATTATCTGCAAGAAGCTTTCTATGGGATTTCTCCCAGTGGGAAAAGAAGTAATTGGGAATACACTGATAAGCAAGATGCAGAATATAAGCCTCCTGCAGCTCAAAGCAAATTGCAAAAGCCAGCAGGAGCTGCATGGGAAAAGCTGTACCTTAAACAAGAAGCTGAAGCCCATCATCAGATAGGAAGGTGGAAGGAAATTCTTTTTCCCTGAAAAACAAAGGGAGAGTCTCATGAGGAGGTTTAGCAGCCATGCTGCAGGATGTACTTCCAAAATTCATTTTTATTAGAGGCTTTAGGCTACCACAAAATTACACTGGGGCTTTTTTACCTCTGGGATGAGAACAGGAGAGCTGAAAAGCAGCTGAGTTAATGAACTTCTGCCCAGGGCTCAGCTCAAGCTGCTGCTGCAGCTGCCTGATACTCAGACTAAGCCATTCCCAACAGATTTCTGGGAGAAGAGTGGGATCTGCTGCCACTGCAGGACAACCCAGCACCTTTGGGAAAATATCCCAATGCCACTGTTCCCTTGTGCCTCACCTCGGATCATGAAGCTGCCAGTAGTGAGATATTCTCCAGTGGGGGCAGTTTTAGAAACCTAAAAGAAAACCATGACAAACTGTAAAAAACCTCTGTGACAGAAGGCCAGCATCAGGTGACAACAGCACCAAGAGAAACATTGGCTCAAAAAGAGCTGAACTCCTGGGAACAGCTCTGCAGGACTCCATATCCAATGGGGTTCTTCCTCTCCTTTGCAGGGAATTTTCCTAAGGGATTTTTCAATCCAAACCCTACCAGCACTGTGTTTTAGGAGTCCTGGGTGAGCAACTCAGGAAATAAACCCAGGATCTACTCAGGAGCATTCAGGGAATAATAATGATGCCTTGAGAAGGCTGCCCTAGAGCAGAGGCTGGAGGGAGTTCCAGAATAAAGCAGGGATTCATTCAAAGGATCTCCTCCATGGATCCACCTTGGGCAGCACCAGAGCCCAGCCAGGCCTGCACCCAAGATGACCCAAAATGGCCCCAAAATGCACGGCCGCTCCCGGGGGCTCTCACTTTGACAAGTTCTGCTCCATTTGCACCTTGGAGTTCATTGTCCCATTCCAGCTTTAGCCCAGGCACTCCCACCCTGCTTGTTTTTCTCTCTCCAGCCCACCTTGGTTGTGCTCCTGGGCCTGAGATTTGGATCATTTGTCCTTGGTGCCCAGCTGGAGCAGGAATTGTTTTGTCTCCCTGCTCTGTGCAGAGAGCTCACCATGCCCTGATGTGGAGCCCAGACCCACACACTGAAGCAGCACAGAATGTGAAAAATAGAAAAGCCAAACCTGAGGCATCAACAAAACCACCACACCTTTGGTGTGATCTCCACAGCTTTACACAAAGTCTGATCCACAGCCACGGGCTCCTGTCTGGAGCACACCCCAGCTCCCTGGGGGCTGTGCCTGGAGGGCTCCAGGCTGAAGGGCTCACCTGGCTGTGGGACACCCACCAGGCGCTGGTGACCACGCGGGCGTCCCAGGCAGCGCTGTAGCACAGGGCCATGGTCCCCGCCTCCGTCAGCGTCCGCGGCGGGATGGGCTCACCTGGAACACCCAGCACACCAGGAGCCATCAAAGCCTGCCCTAACCCAGCCTGGGAGCTTCCCAGGAAGGGCTGATCCCCATCCCAAGGGAAGGCACTGCCAGCTCCTGTCCCCAGGGCCCCACAGGTACCTGAGGGGTTCTTGATGACGCAGCTGGTGGCTCCGTGCAGATCCGCGTGCACGTAGATGTCCCCTGGGAAACAGGAGACTTCCCTCAGATCCACGCTTCCCTGGAGCCAGGGAAGTCTCTAACATTAGATGGAAATGCCTGCTCTGGCTGCAAGGGGCAAGGTGGGGACCCAGAAGCCTTTTAGTCCATCCTTGTCCCAAGGAGAACCAGCTCCTCTGCTCCTGAGGGGAGCCCATCCAAGCTGCTCTCGCCCTGTGGCACCAGAGGAACTCCCACCACCAAAATTCCCTTTGATCCATGGCCTGGCTCAAGGACAAAGCAGAGAGACCTTCCCATGTCACTCCTGGGCACTCACAGAAGTGGGAAAAGGAGGAACCCCCCACATGGCCTCCACGGGCTCACCTGGTCGGAGGTAGCGCTTCACGATCAGCTCGTTCTGCTGCTGATCCCTGCCAGCAATCACCAGGTAATTCTCAGAGCTGATGAACCACAGGAACTTCTCAAACCTGCCAAATCCCAGCAAACCCACAGTGTGAGTAACACCTGGAACTAACAGGACATTGCACAGGTGGTTCTTGATACCTAACTCAGAATATCCATCTCAAATCCTACAGAGACTGAAAATATTTCTACTTCCATCCACAGGCCTGGGACATAAAAACAAGGCATGGGGCAACTACAGCATCACTAGCAGTGAGATCTGGAGATGGAACTAGAAGCAGAGTCCTCCTATTTATTTTTATTTTAATAATTAAAAGCTTTGAGGTTTTTGTTTCATTTCTTTGTTGCTTTTTAAAGCACAGAAAGGTCTGGTTTGGAAGGGACCTTAAAGATGATCCAGTCCCACTGGACCACACCTTCCACTAGCCCACGTTGCTCCAAGCCACATCCAGCCTGGCCTTGGACACTTCCAGGGACGTGGCAGCCACAGCTGCTCTGGGCTGCTGTCCCTGGGAACCATTCTGGGATTCTCTGACCCTTTAAGGAGACTCACTGCAAAGTGCAGTGCTCAGAAATCCTAAAGAGCTCCACTCCTAAGCCAGGGAAGATCCATCCTGACACAGGACACGAGAGGAGGATGATGGAGCTGTACTTGCCAATAGACCTTCCTGGCCTTCTGGATGGTGGTGACAGTCTGAACTTCCCTCAGGGTTTGCTTTGTCTTCTTCTCAGCTGATTTAAAAGCCTGTTTGGACAGAAAGCACCATCACCATCCAGCAGGAACCACAGAATTCCCCACTGAACACTGGGGAAGTTGGTAGGACATGGCTCTGGAGCTGATCACAGTGCAGGCTCCACCCAGTCCTGCTTTTAAAACTCCACCCTGGAGAGCTGCTCCCTGAAATGATCAGCTCTTGGACTGGAAGGATTTCCACTGATTTTCCACTCTAAGTCCTGGTCTGTCAGTGTCTCCACCTGCTCTGAGTATTCCCAATGCTACTGGTGGAAAAGGAGGATCCATCAGGGATCTGCAATCCTCCACTGAGCCCCAAATGTCAGGAATAAAACAACCCTGGATTATTGTTTTTCCCTTTCATGTTTTGCTAGGGCCGCTCAGATCAGGTCAGGATTTCCCACTGAGGAGTGTGAGGGATTTTCCTTTTTTAAATATCTTCTAAAATCCAAGGTAAAAAAAAATTACCTTTTCTGCAGCCTCCACTGTCTTCTGAGTTTTCTTGGCTGCATGTCTTTTGTGATCATAGTACCTGTGAAACACAAGTGTGTGTCCTGAAATCCCAGCAGATTTATCTTTACCCCACTCATCCCAGGCCTCTGCCTTTTGTTCCATGGGCAGAAGTGGAAAATTCAACTAGTGTGAGCCACAGAGCAGCTGCTCTGCACCAGGAATTCCCATCCCAGAGCTCAGGACAAGCTGCTATTTCAATTTTTAACTCTTAATTTTAACAAGATATCCCAAAACCCTTCCTCCTCCAATATTATCACCAACAACTGCACACCCAGAGAAATTTCTCCTTGAAAGACACACTATTTACTGAAAAATCTTACTTTTTGGCATTGGCATAGGCAGACAAATTGAGATCAACATCAACCAATGAGGGTTTGTTTTTCTGAGGTTTCTTCAACTGTTTGGTTTTATTCTTTTTCTTTTTTCCCTTTGGTTCTTCTGTTTCTTCCTTCTCTACATCACCATCGTCCTCCTCCTCTTCCTCTTCAGATAACACATAGGGGTTCCTGAAAACACACAACATCATAAGATTCAGATAAGAGAACTGGTTAATTTTTACTCCTTGGTACAATGTGCTCTTAATTTAATTCTCTCAGAAGTTTAGAAATGACCCAAGGAGCCTCTAAACCCTTCACACTGTGCAGACGCAAGAAGCTTCGTGTGCCAACCCCTTTTTGTCTTGGAGTCAGCTAAATTTGGGGGGACAAAAGAAAACAAAAGCAGAAGACAAAGAGCCCAATTTTTCCAATCCAAGGAACTGACTGAAAACAAGTTTATTCTATAAACTGCCATTCTGAAAGAGAGGTAACCAAAAATTCACGGATTAACTTCGCCACGTCCCACCTTTTGTACCAAAACTTCTGGGCATAAAAAAGCCATTTTGGGGTACTTTAAAATCTCTAAGCTCCTGCTGCAGTGCACTCACCTGAGCAGCATGGTGATGTGGTTTGTCTGCAGCTTTAACTCTTTGATTGCCGTGGCCACGGGGTCCCCCTGGGCCTGGGCCTCCTTGACGATGGCCCCGATCTCGGTCCAGTCGATCTGGTTGGCCAAGGCGCTGCGCACCACCTGGATGGCCCTGTCCACCACCTCCAGGTTCATCTCTATCAGCTCCCCCTTCAGCTGATCAGCTTCCTTAGGGAAAGGAGGAGCTTGGAGCCAGTGCAGCCAAACACAGGCTCAGTGAGAGTTTTTATAAAAGTGGAAGCAGTGGTGAAGAAATGCAAGGATGGACTGAAGTGGTGGCACAGGAGAAGATCCAACTCCAGTGCTGCCAACCCCTGAAGTGTTCCAGGCCAGGGATAGTGGAAGGTGTCCCTGCCCGTGGAGCTGGATGGGATTGAAGTTCCCTCCCAACCAAACCATCCCATGGTGGTGTGATTATGCTTTTTTTTATTAAACCTAAAATCTGTCTTACCTGAGCCTGCTGGAGAGCTTCCAGTCTGTGCTCATGGTCCCTACGGACATTTTCAAGTTTCTTCAATGCTTGTTTTTCCTTTTAAATACAAGATGGCAAAAAAATATAAACAGAAATATTTTATATAAAAATATATTTACATTTATCTGTAATCTTGCAGTGATTACCATTACCAAATGGCATCAGGTAATCACTGCAAGAAGCAAGAAAAGCCTCTGGAAATGTGGGAGCCATCCCAGCAGCCCAGGCCTGGGTCAGGACACACCTGCTGCAAGGCCTTCAGATCAATCTTCTGCCCCTCCAGCTTGGAGTAGAACTCATCTGTTGCCTGCAGGAGAGAGTCAGGTTGGAGAATCCCCAGGCTGGCCTGACTCAGAGCAGGCACAGGAGGGTCCCTGCAGAGAAGGGGCTGCAAAGCACTAAAAGAGGTGACAGAGGCTGAGACAACCTCCAGGAGCTTCCCCCATTTCCCTTCCCATGGGATGAGTCCAGCAGGACACTCAGAGCTGAGTCTCACTGCAAACACAGAAGGAAAAAAGTGGCCAAGCAATGGCTCATTGCTTAAAGAAATCAAGAAATGATGAAAAAGCTGCCTTGGTTCAGATTAAATGGTTGCAAAGCCAGATCTGTCTGCCCTGAATCCCTGCTCCTTCACTGGGTCAGCAAAAAAGCACAAAGACCCAGAGTGCCTAAGGACTGCTCCTGGTGTGCCAGCTGTGCCTAAAGCACAAGATGAGGCAGGTTTGGGGCTGTTTAGATCATCAGAGGAACTGGGGACAAGGGATGGAGGGACAGGACACAGGGAATGGCTCCCAGTGCCAGAGGGCAGGGATGGATGGGAGATTGGGAATTGGGAATTCTTGGCTGGGCTGGAATAGCAGCTGTGGCTGCCCCTGGATCCCTGGCAGTGCCCAAGGCCAGGCTGGGCAGGGCTTGGAGCAGCCTGGGACACTGGGAGGTGTCCCTGCCATGGCAGGGGTGGCTCTAGATGGGTTCTGAGTCCCTTCTATCCCAAACCATTCTGGGGTTCTGTGATCAGTGAGGGAGGTGACAGAAATTCAGGCAGGAAGCAGGGCAGGAATTGGAGAGGGAATTCTGCAGCTCAAGGTCAAGAACAAGAGGCAATTAATGGCTCCAGATGTTAATGAGTCGAGGAGCAGAAGGGACAATGCCCAAGGAAACACCAAACAAGAGGCCTGAGGCTTTGAGAGCAGGAACAGGAGAAGTGCAAATGTGATGTCTGCCACAACTGTTAACTCCAGAGGCAACTCACATTCCTGCTCTCCAGAACAAAACATCTGGGATTCTCTGGAAGCTTCCACCTCCCTCACAGTTTCCACACTGCAGGGAGTGAGCTCAGGAGCCAGCAGTGCCCAGCTGCAGCCCAAAGGCCCTGCTGGGGTTGGCTTTTTCTTATCAAACATTTACCCATAAAATGATTCATCCCTTCCAAGGTCTCTGCTTTCATTAACAACCCCTGCACTATGTTTTAATTACTCTTTTTAGAAGCAGTCAATTCAAGCACTTAAGTACAGCATCAGCAAAAGCACTGTACCTTATTGAATGAGTCAAATTCCAAGTAGGGACATTTTGAATGTTGAGAAAACAAGAAAGGATGAAATTCCTCATATCTGTAAAATACACATTTGATATTATCACCTGAAAACTAATTCCTGGTATGCAGACTAGTAGACAGAAAGGGAAGAAACACTTCAAATATTTACGTGTAGATATCTTCTGCTGGCTTATCTGGTTCCAGGCTTGGCTTTTTCTCCCTTTTCTGGATAATATAACCCTGAAAGAAGACAAAAATATCATTTGTCTGTGGAAAGGTTTAGCTATCAATAAGTAATTCCAGCAGGGAACCTTGTGCCTGACCCCACTGACTTGTCTTGGCTCCAATTCCTTCTGGAAAAAGAAGAGAACTTCTTCCAACCCTCAGGACTATCCCATAAATGCAGAGTTTCTGTGCAGAATTTATTACAGAACCTATTAAAACCCAAGTGCAAATCTCCCAGGATTTACACAATCTGCCTGTGCATTATTTAATTGCTGCCCAGCCAGTGGAAAGAAGCAATTTGTATTCCATATCATCACCTGACACCAAGGAATAAAATCCACAGCTGGGAACAGCAGGAATTGGGAATTCCTGAGCAATTCCTGCTTGCCAGCTTAACTCTGCAATCCCAAATCATTGATAACCCTCCTCAGACCCACCTTTCCACTGAAGTTGTCAGTGAGGGCCATGTATTCTTCTGCTTTCTCTAGAGCTGAAAGAACCTTTTCAAGGTTTTCTGAAGAGAAAACAGCAGAAATATTTCATCCCTGCAATTATTGCTCATTTTCAACAGGAGTCTAAGTTTACATCTGGGAAATTTTAATATAAAAATTTATTTAGATGCTTTTAGCACATAACTATTCAAGTTTCAGGAGGAAAAAAAGACCCCACAAATACCAGCCCTTTATGAAATTAAAGCTGGTAAAAAGAGGTAAAGCATAAACCAGAAGCTGTGAGAAGTTATTTTTTTACTGCACCAAAATGCAGTAGGAAGGAAAAAATCTTCTGGATTTATGGCAAATATAAAACACACAAGGAAAACAAGAGTGAAGGAAAATATTTTCTGACTTTATCAGCCAAATCTTTAATTTCCCAATAAATGCAAAGCTGCTACTTTACCAAACCCCAATGTTTGCTACAAATAAAGACCTGGATATTAATTCTTCTTGTCAAACAACCAGAACTCACCTCATGGGTGAGGTGGTGTCAGTATAAAATAATTTAGACTACAGGAACAATCTGACATTTTATCTCCAATTTATGCACAAATCAAGAGTTTTAATGTAAACAAGGCTGGTCCCCAAGCAAAAAACATTAAAAAATAAAACCACATGCTCAGAACCACAGGTTCACTCATCTCTTTGGGAAAAAAAAACACTACACAGGCATAAAAATCCCCACATTTGTGGCCCAGCCTTTAAAATATTACACCTTTATTTTCCAGATGTTGATCTATTTTGACAGCTCCAGAAAATCCAGCTTCTATAAGGCAGTGCTCAATGAGAGTGGCCCCATAAGCTGTTAAAAAAAAAAGAAATAGTGAAGGATCATCTGTAGAAAATACTCACAAAACAAAACAAAACTGGACACAAGTGTGAGAAGAGTGAGAAGCACCAAAAATCAGGGAAGGGGCAGGAGGGATGGGTGGGTAAAGAGGAGAGAGTGAGAAACAGCCAAAATTCCCACAAAGGGAAAAACAATGGTGGGGATTTTAGAGTGGAGCAGCTGTGCCTGGTAATTGGATCAGTAACACCACGTGAGGCCAAGGTCTCCTACATGACAGGATCAGAAACACCAAATTCCAGCATGGATACAGCACAACTGGGATCAGTGGGGGACAATAATTAGCAATTATACAGTAATATTATTATTATTATTATTATATAGCAATAGCAATTATTTAAGAGAGCAGGGTAGAGAAAGAGAGAGAAAAGGGTGGTGAAAAAGAGAATCAAGAGATGGGGAAAGTCATGCTTAGGTGTGATTTGAGCTGCTCAGGAAATTCTCTGCTTGAGCAGCATTGGCAGGTCAGGAGGAAAAGCAATTTTGTTCTGATGACCTCAAACATGACAAATTTGATTCTGTGCTCAGGAAAACCTGACTTTACACTTACAGCTCCTATCTGGTACCAGGATGGGGCAAAATGCCCCAGGCCAGAGCCCCAGCAGAGGCACTGCCAGGTCTCATCAGTGCTGCACCACGGGCAGGCTCAGCTCTGTGCAGATGCCTTGGAACCAATAAATCCCTGTTTGCCAAGGCAGCCTGGGATGGTGGAAGGTGTCCCTGCCCAAGGCAGGGGGTGGAATGAGATGGGCTTTAAGGTTCCTTCCAATCCAAACCACTCCAGGATTCTGTGATAAGGTATTCAAATTTTCCAGCCTGCCACAACCCACTGAGTGAGCTCATTTCATCCCCTAACAAAGGGCAGTCACTTACGAAGGAGTGGGTTAAGGACCCTCTTCAGCTGCTCCCCTTTGGGTGCATTTGATATGATTTCAGTTAACCTGCAGGAGAAAATAAAAAGCTGCAATTCCAAAGAATAATGTGTTTTAAAACAACGTTGCACTGCTTAGAAGCTACAAAACATTTCCAGCCTTAAAAAATGAAACTAAAATAGGCCTGTAATAAACTACCCAAAGATTTTCACGGCTCTGACCAGTTTGGGTTTGTCCCAATAAATACAAAATTTATGAGCTCTGAAATTTATGGGGATTTCTGAAGGAGTTTGGAATGAGTTAAAGATGGGAACTTTGAGTTTTTTAGATTTATTTTTCTTATCTTCTACATAAGCAGGAAGGGTGAGTTGGGCTCACATCTTCACTGCATGGTTCAGAAGGTCACAAGACCCCTTTTAAGGATTTATTGACCAATTAAACATGCCAACAAAGGATATTTATGTTTTTAACTCAATCCTTAAATATTTCATCTTATGGACCCATGCTACAGTGTGAGCTTTCTTAGCCAATCCTGGTATGACACACAAACCCACAGTGCTGCATTCTAAACTCCTTGTTTACCTTTGTAACTACTTTTATTTCTATATCTTAAACTCTAAAACTCCAAACTTTCTTCTTCTTAAATTAATGTGTCCCTGCTTTGCACTATAAATCCACATTCTCCCCTCAGTTTGGGAGCCTTTCCCAAGGTCTCAGATCAAATCCTGGGTTTAATTCTAAGCTTTGGCTGACAGGCCCAAAGCTCTGAGAGTTCCCTGCATTTCAGATTCCAACAGAAACTGGAGTTACCTGTCCAAGGTGGGCAGGGGCACAGCAGCCTTGGCACTGGCCACAATAAATCCACCAGATATGAGCTCTGCAATGGGAATCACCTGTCCAGGGTGGGCAGGGGCACAGCAGCCTTGGCACTCTCCACCGGGTACCGCTCCCTCACGGCGAACCTGACGTCGTCGGCCTCGCCGGTGCGGCACCGCAGGATGTTGAGGATCAGGTACTCGTGGTCGGTGAGGACGACGTTGCCCTGCGAGCACAGGGACGCTGAGCGAGGCCAGCGGGGTGTCCCTGCCCCGGGGACACTGCCAGCCCTGTCTCACCCTGTCATAGAGCTCCAGGATCAGGTGGTAGGCGGCGTGCTCGCTGCCGAACTGCAGGTCCACCACGCGGTCCACGCCCAGCTGCCGCACGCTCACCAGCCGCCGCGCCCTCAGGTGCTTCCGGCACTGCAGGGGAGGCCTGAGGTTTGAGCTGTCGTGTTTTGCACATCAGTGCTGCTGCTGCAGTGGGGAACTCTAAAACTCAGCTGTCAGCTGCTGCTCCCTCCTGCTTTATGCAGTTAAAACAATTCCTCTCTAGGCCCGAAACGCAAGGACACCTCAGTGGCTCGGGCCCGAAACTCAAGGACACCTCACTGGCTCAGGGCCCAAAAAATGTAAAGAACAGTGAACTAATCAGGGGGGTTTGTTGTTTAATATTGTCCATTTTGGGGTTTTTTGTGCTGGTGAATGCTTTGCCTGTGAAATAAACTGGTTTTTCCACTTTTCTCCAAGGAAGCATTTTTCCTGAGCCGGTTGGGGGAAGGGCTGATTGAATCTGCTTTCTAGAGAAACCCATTGGGAGGTTCTCTCCCAAATTTGCCCTAAACCAGGACAGGGGGCAAACTTAGAGTAAGTGACTTCATTACCTGAAGTGATAATTGGACAATTAACCTCTGATATGCAAATGGACCAAATTTTTATCTGTGGCACCAACCACTTCCCATTTAACTCAAATCTCACAAGAGTAAAAATGTTGGTGCTCACCAAAGTAACACCTTCATTTTTATAATTATAAATATAATTGAGCCCAAATCTTAACATTAAGATTTTTTTTTGCATGTTGTTTGTTAAGCTCAAGGGAGCAGCTGCTTCAAATTCTAAGGGTTTATTTTGTAAAGAGAACTGGGATTATCCCTGCATCCATCTCTGCTGTGGAAAGCCACCCTGGAGAATCTCTGCTGAGTCATTTCTGGCTGCACCCAGAGGATAACCAGACCCATGGGAGTCATCCCAGGCTGTATCCCCGTGGATCTACCCATGGATCCACCTGCAGGAGCCCAGCCTAAGAGCCTGGAGCCAGGCCTGCACTCCCAGAGCTCAGCAGACTGAGCAGGAGCACAGGGTGTTGCATCCAGCAACTAAAAATTCACACAATCCAACTGGAATGACAAGGACTTTACTGGAGCAACACTCCAGGAGGAATTCATAAATAAAGTTAATAAAAACTATAAATAAAGTTGATACAAATTTAAATATTCACTGTTTCAGGCAGTGAACACCAGTGATGTGACCCCAAGCCCACGTTTGCTCTTCCCTTGTCCTCAGCCACCTGCAGGACCAGGATTCACAGGGATAATCCTTCCCTGTTTTCCTGCCTCCAAGGACAGAAGGTGACCATTCCTCCCTGCTGTGCAGACACTTTCCAAACCACAAACCCTGCTGAGCTCACCTTCATGGCAAAGCTGGATGGCATCATGTTCTTTGGCCACTCAAACTCCGTCAGGTGGATGCGGATCCCGGACTCCAGCAGCAGCGTGGCCTTGCACTCCGGCCTGGGGGCAGAACAGAGCAGCTGCACCCCAAAACACCCAGCACCCCCACCCAAAACACCCAGCACCCCCTCCCCAAAACACCCAGCACCCCCTCCCCAAAACACCCA
>VZRH01001510.1:153186-179148 GCA_013397555.1 Urocynchramus pylzowi | reverse complement strand
TCCCGTTCTGGAGCCGCCTCCCCGCCGCCCCATGCGCGGCCCGCGCTGAGCCCCGCCCGCCCTTCCCCGCCGGGCCGGCGCTCGCCCTCTCGCCCTCCCTTGGATGCCGCCGAGATGGGCAAGGTGCTGTCCAAGATCTTCGGGAACAAGGAGATGCGGATCCTGATGCTGGGGCTGGACGCGGCCGGCAAGACCACGATCCTGTACAAGCTGAAGCTGGGCCAGTCGGTGACCACGATCCCCACCGTGGGCTTCAACGTGGAGACCGTCACCTACAAGAACGTCAAGTTCAACGTGTGGGACGTGGGCGGCCAGGACAAGATCCGGCCCCTGTGGCGGCACTACTACACGGGCACGCAGGGGCTCATCTTCGTGGTGGACTGCGCCGACCGCGACCGCATCGACGAGGCGCGGCAGGAGCTGCACCGCATCATCAACGACCGGGAGATGCGGGACGCCATCATCCTCATCTTCGCCAACAAGCAGGACCTGCCCGACGCCATGAAACCCCACGAGATCCAGGAGAAACTGGGCCTGACCCGGATCAGGGATAGGAATTGGTATGTGCAGCCCTCCTGTGCCACGACGGGGGATGGACTCTACGAAGGGCTGACGTGGTTAACGTCCAATTATAAATCCTAATGGGAGAGGAACTATTTAGTCTACAAAGAATTAAAGAAACAAAACAAAAAAAAAATTAAACAAACAAAAAAAAAGAAACAAAAAAAAATAACCCACGTGGCTTTCCAGAAGAATGATTCTCTACTGAAAAGTAAAAACAAAACCGCATCCATAGGATTATGATCACCTTTCTCCAGTTGCCACCCTTTCCTCCTGCACCCTTGGCTGGATTCCTGTTCTAACTCCTCCTGCTTGGCGTTAGGATGCTCTAACCTCCGAATGTGACACGAACACAGGCACTAGATGCTATGGCAGACTTCCAGCAAACAGGGGAAGGACACATTATAGACTTGCTAAGTAACTTTTTTTGGTTTTTTGGTTTTTTTTTTTTTTTTTTCCTTTTTCCTCTCGTTAGCCCTTTGCTGGTTTGATTACTTTGGGGGATGTTGGGGGAGGGGGTCCATTTTCAGTGTATGCTTTCTGGGTCTACTTTTTTGATTATATATATTTTTTTTCTCTCTCTTCTCTCACTTTGCTGTAGATTGCTACTTTTTTGCATTCTTGCAGGATATGTTGCTAGGTCGACTTCATCTAGTAAACTGAAAATTGTTGCTTAAAATCAAACCGCAGTCTGTCTTTTTATATTAAGGACTTTTTTTTTTTTTTAAAAAAAAAAAAAAAAAAGTTCTGTTAATCTGTAACTAAACAGTGACTCAGTCTGGCTCCACGGCTCAGGCTAACGAGGGGAATTCTTGCCTGCAGTGGCAGAGAGTGGGAATTCCACTGTAACGTGTTCAAAGTGCGTGTCGGGCGCTGGGAAATGTAAGAACTGCTTTGGAATGTCAGCTGGGAAGTTCTGACCCATACATCATGCATGAGGAGGGATGCAAAACCAGCTCCCCACACCACACAGCAAGCAAGGCATGAGCGATGCTGTAGTTCCAGGGTAGGCTCTGGCCGGGTTTTTTGTCTTGAATGAGGTTTAGTTGCAGTTTTTTACTCCTTGGTGTCGGTCCTCGGGCCGAGGCTCTTTCCAGCAGATGCAGCAATAAAATGTTGCAATGAGTTTGACTTTAAATCAGATGTTTTGGCAAAAGTCCAGCTCTGACTTGCCTCTCGCTTCCATCTCAAGGCAGCTGGAGACACCTAAACCTTGAAAGGATTCCTGTTTCTTTCCAACAGACAAAAGGAAATTGTTGTTGTTATTATTATTGTTGTTCTTTTTCCATGCTGGAGCCTTGCGAAGGGGCGAGTTCTGAGCGAGTTCCTCTGCTCGAGCCCGGGGCTTCTGACATCAGGAATGGCCATTTTGAGGAAATCACTTCTTGCTTTGGTTTTCCAAGCCTGGACTGAGCTCCTGCGAGCGGCTGGAGCCTCCTCCCTGCGTGCCGGGGGCTGCTGCAGTCCTGTAGGAAAGGGAACCGTGGTGGATGGCTGGGGCCCATTGAGGAACTGCTAACGAGAGCGGGGAGGGGAGAGAGAGAGAGAATCGACGCTGAATGTAAACTTCCATAATTAGTTCTTAAAGGGCAAAGCAGCTCGTTAGCCTTGTCACAGCCTGTAGCTGGGACTGGCCAATCAAAAACCCCACCCAGAGCGAGTATTTGCATAAAAACTCAATCAAGTATTAATTAACGCTGGGTGCACAAACTGTTAAAGCAGCTGGTTCTTATTCAGCCTTAAGGATTAACTTCAGATTTCCTCAAGGAGTTAAAACTCCTTTGGGGAATTCTAGGAATGTATGCTACAAAACCAGAAGAAAATGGCTTTTACTTTCCTTTTTTTCCTCAATTGTTTTCTCTTTTCAAGAATATAAGTTTTACATGGAATTGGGGGCATTACACTACATTGCTGCAGTGGTGACTCTGCATGCTGAGTACCTTGTACATGGAGCTCTTACCAAAGATGTATGGGAAGATAAAAATCCTGAATTCACTTCTGAAATCCAATGCTTTGGAGCACTTCAAAGTCCTTTTAGAGTTTGGTTCCAAAAAAAGACTTTTCTGGATGTGGGTTGCAAATGGGACTGGATGGGTTCTTGGTGCTAGAAGATAGAGCATTGATGGACTTTGTGAATTAGAGAGAGTCTGCAGAAGCTTAATGTAGAAATAACTCTTCCATCTCAGCCCTAAAGAAGAGGAAGTGAGATTAGTTTATTTTAATCCAAGGCTTTTTGCCATTGGAATATCATTGCTCTATTTTCTAGCTTTTATTTTTCTTTTCCTGTTGCTGTAACTTAATGAACAGTGTGGTGGTATAAAAACTTAAAATTACAACAATATGGTTACTGTTTTCTTCTGGAGCATCAATAAAATAGCCAAGCACAAAGTAAATGCCTAAACTGGAAAACTTGAAGCTCTATTAATGGTTCTTGAACTTTCTTAAACCTATTCTCAGTCAACATGAAAACTTCAATACCTTCATTTTTTGTCTGAGTTGGTTTCCTGTGTTTCCAAGCGCTGGGGCAGCCATTGCATTAAGTTGACTTTGCAATTTTGTATCCCCTTAGAAGTAACTTTGTAATTCTGTTTTGTAGGTGAAAGGAAAATGCTTTTGCTTCTGGATTTTTAAATNGAGGAAGAGATGGGGGAGAAAACGTTACTGGAACGTGTGGCAGAGCCGTCAGAAATAAACGGCTGTGGCCACCGAACAAAAACCCACAGGTTTCACTTCCAACACGTCCTTTCTAGGCTGTAGCTGGACCTCAGCACGAGGGAGTGGCTGTCAGTAGGGGAAAGTGGGAATTCTGTACCAAACAAACCAGTCTGGAATTCCAAGTGCATCGATTTGTGTTCGTGTGAATTTATGGAGTAAGTTTTGAATGGCGTTCAATCGTGTCCGACCAAGTGACTGAGTTTGTGGCCTGTGATCTCCCTGACTGAAGTACCCAGGAATTTTGTGTTCTCAATATGGCTGTAGTGTTGGTAAAGAACTAATAAGCAGAAAATAAAGCAATTATACAGCGGAGCTCTCCTGGTATGTTACTTGTATTGAATTATGAGAGAAGCAGAAAGGGGCAAGCTGGTGCCGGAGTCGGGCGTTGTGCTGGCATAAAGAGGGCTCTGTTCTGGATCTCCCAGAGTGGAAGCCTGGCTGTAATTCCTTTGAGAATTAGATGAGAGGCTGTAAGTGGAAAAGGAGGATGCTGCTTTAATATTCCCATTGAGCAAACTTTATTGTCAGGGTTCTCCAGCCTCGGTGCCAGCCCCACCTAACTCAGGAAGGCGAGGGCACAAGGGGCTGTCCCAGGAAATTCCCTGGGAAGGGCAGGCACGAGGCCGGTGTGGAACACACAGCAGGGATGGACAAAGGGGCTGATGAGTGACTAGGGGTGCTTGTGGAGTGACAGATGTGACGTTGGGACTCGCTGCTGCCTGGGTAGGACACGAGTGAGCCGATAAAAGGACTTGGGCAGGTGCTGGGGCTGTGGGGGGGCTGGGGAGCAGCGGGATATGGATCCTGTGACAGCTGCCATCCCCTGGGACAGGCAGCGGGGTCACAGCCAGAGCTCTGCTGGCAGAGGGCACGGCCGGGGCTCTGCTCCCACAGCTGCAGGTGCCAGGCCAGGTGTCAGCCCTGGAACTGCCTCCTTGCTGCAAAGCTTTGGGAATGCTCAGGAGCATCATTACCTGCTCTAGTGAGCAGCATCCCTGCCAATGGAACGAGCTGAGCTTTGAGGTCCCTTCCCAGCCAAACCATTCCGTGATTCCGTGATTATCCAGCCAGGTGGGTGCAGGAGCCTTCCCCTTCCAGGGTGTTCAGGCTCTGCCTGGCTGTCAGTCCAGGGTGTGGCTGTGTAAATGAACTTACTCTGACTTAATTAAACTCCTCGGAGCTGGGAGACAAGCAGGGGAACCGGTGTCTCTCTGGCTGTAGCAGTGAGTCACATTTCAAAATGCCGGCGCTTATCGTGTCCCATCGGAGCGCGGGGAGCCCGGAGCAGCCGTGACTCAGCCCCCAGCAGGGCTCTGCCCCCAGTCCCAGGGCCCTGTCCTCATGGGCAGGCCTTGGAGAAACTGTGCCCACCATTCCTAATTGGAAATTATCCCTGTTAATGCAAGTCCTCCCAAAGGAATGTGTCTCGCTTTAAAAATGTTGTCCGAACAGCTGGGCTGTGAGAGCCTGGGGAGCTGAGGTGATCTCCCTG
Organism: Urocynchramus pylzowi; assembly: GCA_013397555.1. NCBI lineage: Eukaryota > Metazoa > Chordata > Aves > Passeriformes > Fringillidae > Urocynchramus > Urocynchramus pylzowi. The sequence continues at coordinate 174,380 of VZRH01001510.1, read as the reverse complement.
CTCCCTGGGATTTGGGAATGGGACAAAAGGGACTGCCAGGAGCACAGAACTGCTGTGGATGTGGAAGCAGCCTCGGTGTGAGCCCTGTGACTCAGACTTCCCTCTAACACACGGCTGTGCTTTTATCTTGGATTTGCTTCTAATATCTGTCCAACCTGGCAGTTCGCTGTGGGCAATCTGAAATCCCCTCGGCTTTGGTGCTTTCTGGAAGTTAAAATAAAAACTTTCCCCTGGTCTCGTGGGGAAGCATCAGCTCCCAGGGGCTGTTGGTGAGTGAGTGTCACCCCTGCTGAGTGACTCAGTTCCTCTTCTGAGGTCCTGCTCGCGCTCGTGTTTCGGAATTATGGCTGAGCAAAGGCTCTCCGGGCTTCAGGCCGAGGTGGAGCCCCACGATCCATCTCCCTTCCAAAGTGGGAGCACCCCAAGAGCAGAGTGGGGTCATTTTCACCCTGTGTCAGCTCTGGAAGGTGCAGGGCTGAGTCAGAGCCCGGCAGCTCTCTGCAGGGTGGTTTGTGCAGGCGGGAAATGGGGTGTGCAGGGGGTGTCCAGGAAGTGGCTCTGCTCTTGCTTAAGAACAGGTATCTCTGGCCTCCTTAAGAAAGGAGGGGGAAAAAAGTCGAGGTGTGAGTCACTGCTGAGTCTCACAGTGGTTTAACAGGCTCTGGGCCCTGCTTGGCCTCAAGTTCTCCCTTCCAGAGGCTGCACTTCACTCCTCTGTTCCTGGGTTTTTTAGTTGCATCTTCCAAGACAGCTTTAGTTAGGAAAAATGCTTCAGCAGGGTTTAATGGGTGTCCTGTGAGATGGAAATTGGTGATGCTTGGAAATTGGTAACACTTAGAACACTTTGTTTTCCTTAGGAGTTTTCAGGTGAGAGCAACTCCCAGGGGTGCCACCAAGAGCACCTGGATCTGTTCAGGACCCCAGTGCTCCAGCTGCCTTTCAGTGCGTGAAAACTCCCTTGGTGGTTGAACAGAGAAGAGGAGGGAGCCAAGGTGTAGAAAAGAGCCTTTTGAGGTGGCTGAGAGGGTGGGCAGGCCCTGGCACAGGGTGCTCAGAGAAGCTGTGGCTGCCCCTGGATCCCTGGCAGTGTCCAAGGCCAGGCTGGACACTGGGGCTTGGAGCAGCCTGGGACAGTGGAAGGTGTCCCTGCCATGGCAGGGTGGCACTGGATGAGTTTTAAGGTCCCTGCTTGAACCATTTTGGGATTGATGCTGTGAACTCTTAAAATTATCCCCATGCTTGTGCCTGGAATGGATTCCTTGTTTGATTTTCCACTGCATGGACCAGGCACTGGCTTCATCTGAAGTTTCTGATGGAGCAGGAGGGGAGGTTTTCTCTCTCATCAGTGCAAGGCATGAAAACCTGTGGAAAGCTGCAGCAAACGCTGCATTGCATCCAATGATTCTTGAGCTGTTTTGTGAGAATGCACTTTTATTTCACATTTTGGGGTAGGAAAGGGGAAAGCCTCAAGTGGCATCTGTAGTTACAGGAGAGTAGGACACAGGCTGTGCTGGCTGGGAGACCTCAGCAGCAAGGGAAGCAATTTCCCAGGATTATCCTGGATTTTTGAGAAGACCACATTGCTATTTTGTGGCTGAGCTCCAGCAATTCTCATCCCATGAGGGCCCCTCAGAGGAAGGCACCTGCCTGGATCATCACTGCAGGGGACACAGGAGCAGAGGGAAGCATCCAGTGCCAATCCAGCCCCAAAATACCTCTGCCATTCCTGCAAAGCTGCTATTGGGGAAGGAACTCATTCCATGAGGGCTGGGAGTTCCAGGCTCTGCCGTGCCTGGTGCTGCCAGCTCCTCACTGGGCAGCACCACTGGCTCCGTGTGCCTGCCCCAGGGGAGACTTTGCACTCTGGGAGTGGAACGTGGGATTGCAAAGTCCCTGTGCTGCTGATATTTGTTGGTTTTGCCCTGAGGAGCATTGTACATTTTCCCCTAGGAAGGAAGGGGCTCCTGTGGAGCAGCAGGACCCCGTGGCTGGGGACTTCCCACCACCACACACCACTGGAGCAGGATTTGCCCACAGTTATCCCATTAGCTCAACATCTGCCAGGATGCCTTTCCCCACAGGGGCTGGATTAGGCTGGAACTGACCCAGCTCTCCAGGAAGCTTTTCCTATCTTGTTTTTGTGGCTTTCAGGCTGCTGTCCTGGCTGTAACCATCCCCAGCACCCGCCTCACACCGCCGAGAGGGAACTTTGGCAGGCCAGCAGGGAGCTGGCTTTACCTTTGCCTCCAAAGAATGTCTGTTAAGTGTTCAAATTCCATCCTGTATATTCTGGAGCTACTCATATTTTCAATATAATGAGTTTTTTGGGCTGTGATGACTCAGAGAGGACTGGGTTTCACATCAGCAGTGAAAATAGAAGCATCTGGGCAGGGAGGTGAGGGGCAGCAGCAGGACAGACACTCTGGTGTGCTCGGTGGCTCCTTGACACAAAGGTTTGGGATGATCTTCCCTGGCATCTGCTGGCTGGAAGAAGAGCCAAGCTCAGCAAGGGCCGCTGTGGAAGCCGCTGGCCCCCGGTGCTGCGTTGTGGAAGGAGCTGAATGGCTGCCAACGAGCTGTCCTGGATCTCTGGCTCACCTTACAGCCTTGGACTCCTTAATGAATCCAAAGTCCTCCAGCCCTTGCCTCCAAACATTTGGAGTGTGTGGCATTTGAGAGCCAGGGTCACCATCCAGGCTGGGCTCTGGTGCTGCTCCTGGGCTGCTCCTGCTGCTCTGCTTTGGATCTGCTCCTGGTCAGGCTGGCTGCAGCCTCTTTAGGGAGGGCTGGGAATGTGGCAGGGAATGGGGCAGAGGTGTGTTCTCCTTTAAGGAACTCTGCCTGCAATCTCAGGATCTGCTCCTGCCCTGCCTGTTTGGCTGATGCCTCACAGACAAATCCTGCTCCGAGTTTTCCCTTGGATGTGAGGTTACACTTTTAACCACAGCACCAAAACTTCCCAGCTTTTCATTTCATCATGGTTATTTTGATGATTTTTGACAGGGGATGCATCTCCCCACCAGGATGAGCTGCAGCTTTTCCACCTTGATTGGAGTTACCTGTGGGTTTCCCTGACCCAAGGCCTCCAGGTCAAAGCCTGGAACCTCCTGCTCTAATGCCACACTTGCTTTTTCACTCCTCACCATTCCCCCAGCCCACTCTGCCGTGGGGGAGAAGGGGCTCCACAGCTCCTCCTTGCCACCTCCAGGCTCTCCAGCTCCCAGAAACGCTCCCAGTAGTGAAACTGGTTAATCACGTTGTCACTGGAGGAGTGCTGGCATCTGAGAGGGATCTGTGGATTAACTGGTTCCGGTGTTTGCCGATTTCTCGGCAGCCCGATGCATTATTCAGCAGCCGGGCTGCTTCGGGCCTTCGGAAAATCTGGAGCTTCCCAACACTTGAGGGTTTATGAATGGACGTGTCTCCTTGCAGCTTCCTCCTCCCTTGGCTTGCCAATTAACCGCGGGCAATTAAACACCAGACCCGGAGCGTTTTGCCGCCGGTTCCGCAGTCTGCCGAGGAGGCTCGGGGCACCCGCAGCTTCCTCTGGGCTCTATCCCACCCCCAGCATCCGCCCCGGGAAACCAGGTGCTATTTAAGGCATGGGATCTGTGGACTCGTTTAACATCTGCCAACTCCCCGGCATTCCCAGGTTGCCAAAAATGTGCGCCGCGGCAGCGGGGAAGGCTCGGGGACAGCCGAGCTGCGCGGCTCCGGAGCGGCCCGTTCCCAAACCTGCGGTTCAGGCCGGAGCACTCGCAGATGGCAGATAGGGAGGGAGAGGTGACTCACGGAGATTAAATATCCTCGTGGGCAGCGATGGCTCAACACACCAACGGCACTCACAGCCGGCTCCGCCATTCCTGCTTTTCTTTTGCCTCCAGGTAGAGGGGGAAACTGGGAAAGGCAGAAGCTGTGGGAGCTGGGATGGCCCTGGGGGAGGCAGGGAGTGGAGGATGAAGGGACGAGAGGACAGAGAGGCCGAGCGGTGCCGGGGGGAGGCTCGTTCATCCTCAAACACATTTCTATCCATTGGTTTCGATGGCACAACCCGGCTTGCCGCATCCTTTCCCACGCCGCAATCCCGCCGCTGACTCGGTGCCAGCGGAAGGCGCTTGCGGGGCCATCGGGTCCGAGACAACGATTTCCCATCTTCTCTGATTGTTCGAGGCACTGCAGAGTTGTTGTCAGAGCCTGTTCCCCGTTTTGGAAACATAATTGGAATTATGCAAATTCCGGTGCGGCACCGGTGAGTGACTGACGCGCTCCTCGCCCGCAGCTGGGCTGCTGGAGCAGGGAAGGCCGGTTCCATCCCGGGGGAACCGGGGGCTCCATCCCGGGGGAACCGGGGGCTCCATCCCGGGGGAACCGGGGGCTCAGCCCCGCTCCTGCTGCAGATCTCGAGCATCCCAGCCCGCTCAGCCCCGCTCCTGCCGCACCTCCCGAGCATCCCAGCCCGCTCCGGGGCTGCTCAGCAAAGCACTGAGCTCATTCCTGCCCGAACACCCCGAGCTGTGACACCATCGCTCGGCCACGCTGGTGTTGCCAAAATTCCTGATGGTCCGGGGCTGGAGCTGTTTTAGGGATGCTGAGCTTTGCAATGTCAGCTCGGGGGGCTGCCATTTGGTGGGAGCAGAGTGGGATCTGGAACACAAGGCTTGAGGGACTGGAGCAAGACTCCCTGTGAGGGTTGGGACTCTGCTGCCCTCCAGACACGTGGCAGGAGCGTGGGGATGGTGCCTGGATCGGGCCGCGATTCCCACCCGGAATGTGCTTTGGGCATTGCCCCGCTGGCCTGGGAGCGAGCTCGGCGGGGGGAGCTGCTCTCGGGCTCTCTGTGACTCGGCCGTGCCGGTGGCAGCGGTCCCTGACCCAGTCCGAGCTGAAATTAAATTTTTAAATTACATTTCAGCTCTTTTCAATATGATTTTCATACTGGGAGGGGCTCGGACTCACGGGCAGGCGCTCAAAGTCCTCCCGCAGGGAGATTTGCGTGAGGAAAAAGGGATTTTGCCAAAATAACAGCACTTCCCCCCCACACCCATCTCAGCCTTTCCATCCGCGCGTCCCGCAGCGGTTCCTCTTTTAGCACCACGTCTCCTAAAAAAAAAAAGTGTTGACTGCAGCTTTTCTGGAGGCTGCAGCGCTCCCGCCCCGGTGACTGCACAGCTCTTCCCAGCCTCCTTCCCGCTGCGGTTCCTGGGCTGAAGGCAATCTTTTCCGGTCTGATCGCATGGCCAAGGAATGTACGTGCACATACAGCGTGTCTGGAGTCAGCTAAGTGCCAGCAGCCAGGCTTTTGGGAGCAGCACGGGGGAAAGCGATGCCCAAGCTGCTGCCTCCCCAGGTCCCTTTGGATTTGGGATGTCGATCCGGCTGCCCCGTCCCCGACCTCGGCGTCTCTGCCCGTGTTGTGGGTGTGTGGCAGCGATTTCTGCCTCTCCACGGTCTGTAAAGTCTTGGCCAAGTGGAACAAAAATATTCAATCCTGTTAGTTTGGAAGGTAATTCCAGCTAATAAATAAACGGGGTTGGGAAAAAACCCCGGCGTGGCCAACGAGCACATCATCGGCACTCCCCCAGAGACGCTGCGGAGGGGGATGAGGGTAATTAACAAAGCAATTAATGCAAGATACGAAGCTGCTTCCCAAATACACAAGGAAATCCAGACTCCAGCTGTGCTGGCATTGCTTGTGCTGGCAAAGGCCTTGTCTGTGCTGGAAGGGGGATGCACGTGGCGCTGGTTTGCAGGATCCATTTCTCAGGAGAAGCAGCAGATTGGGGATTTGGCATCTTCCAGCAGGTCCCAAACCTCTCCATGAGCTTTGGTGGGATCTGTGCTGCTCCCTCAAAATAAAGCTGGAAAAGGCCAACTGGAGCAGGAGGACCAGCAGCTCTTCCCAGCTGCCAGGGCTGGGTGATCCAGGGCTGGAGCTCCCTGAGCATCTTTCCAGGCCAGCTGCTTTGTCAGCTTGGAGCTCTTGGAAAGAAGAATGGGATGATGTTTCTGCAGCACAGCCAACATCCAACACACTCAGCTTGGCTGCAGTCCATGCATGGGGCCATGCTCAGGCCCAGAGCTGGATGGAAATGCCTTTAAATGTGGATCTAAATTGGATCTAAATCTATTTCTGTGCTGGGGGTGAGCACAGGGAAAGGGGAAAAAACCCCAAAGACTGCTACTGGCTCTAATTGCAAAGATTCATATATATTTATATATATATATAAATAAATTGAAATGTTTATCTCTATTTGTGTTGAACGAATCCCAGATTTTATGGAACAGATAAACCCGATGCCACCACACATTACAGAATCCCAGAATGGTTTGGTTTTGAAGGAACTTTAAAGCTCATCAGTTCCAAATCCCTGCCTCGGGCAGGGACACCTTCCACTATCCCAGGTTGCTCCAAGCCCTGTCCAAAGAGGTCTTGGACCCTTCCAGGGATCCAGGGGCAGCCACAGCTTCTCTGGGCTGCTGGGGGCTCATGGCAAGGAAAAGGCTCTGATGTGGCTCCAAGTGCTGCCATGTGATTTTTTGGGCAGATACGTCATCCTCTCTTGGTTTGTGGGAGACTCAGGAACAGGATCTGGGCATTTCTGCCCTTTCTTTACACGAGTGTGAAGCCTTGGGAGCACCTCCCCATCTCCCAGACGTGTCTTCCCAGCACCAACTCCCCTCTTCCCAAAATATCCCCTCCACAGAGCTCTCAGAGCTCAGGCTGCCCCAGCAGCGTTCTCAGGGCGTTGCCTGTGGGCCTTCCCACTGAATTATATATAACACTTGGGTTTGGGGTGGGATTTTTGGGAAGGAAATCTGTTGCCAAGCAATGGAGCTGTGGCCTGGCTCTCTCCTCCCAAACTGAGACTTAGAAGTGTGTGTAAAATATCTGAGAGATCTCAAGTGGGGTTGCAGGAGGCTGGATCACAGGAATGTGGTGGAAAAGCTGCTGCTGGGGTTGGGAGAAGGTTTTCCTTTCATTTTCCAAAACCAAAGCTGGAAGTGGAGAGTTGTTTGATCCCAGAGGCAACAAGAGATATGGGGGATCATGAGAAATCCCCCAAGGGTCCTGTGGGGAGTTCTCCCCATGGATTTATATCCAGGACATGTCCTGGACAGCATGTATAAAAACCAGTGGGTTTTCTCCCCAAAAGGAAGGTGGGACCAGCCCCAGCATGGGGATGTTGGGGGGGGGGGTCAATCTCAGCACCACAAACTGGAGCATGAACTTCGGCACCCACTCCTCAATCCATGGCACCCACAGTGGGTGTGGATGAATCAGAGGGTCAATATTGACCCACATCCCACAGCTGGGGGACTGGCAGTGCCCGTTGGCCCCCCTGGGCAAGCTCCAGTGGGAATGGCAGTGCCAATCCAGGGACTGACTTCATCCCGATGCCCAGGAGCATCGCCCGCGCCGCAGCCCCGCGTGGGAGCCCCTGCTTTGCTCCAGGCCCAGAACAGCCCCACAGGAGAGCTTCAGCTGACAGCAATCCAGAGGGATCCAAAGTTTTCCTGATGTTTTCCCCAGCTGTTCAGCTCGGGAGGGAAATCCCACCGGCGTGCTTTCCTCATTAACTGCTGTCACATTTTCCAGGCAGAGCCTCGGTGTGCCAGGCGCTGATTTGCATCACCAGATCACAAGGATGTGACCTAATTAAATTTCAGCTCTTTTCAATATGATTTTCATACTCACACAGAGGTTTTTTTTTGGACCTGTGGAACCAGCTGTCTCGGCAGGGATGTTTCAGGCTTGGAATGAAGTGGAGAAAACATCTCATTTCCCACTGGGAGCGGCTGTGGAGGCGAGCTCTGGGGTCTCTCCAAAGCCTTTCTCTGCTCCCAAAGCTTGATTCACAAGAGTGAATTGTGTTATTTTTTAGGGCAGATTTTTTTATTATTATTTATGCAGAGGGGAACATGTTAGTCCCACCCCTCTTCCCATACAGATGGATTTAGGTCACGCTGGAAAGAGGGGTGGGAGAACCTGGAGTGAACCACATCCCTCCTGGGACAAACAACCTTCCCAGGGCTCAGCACTGGATCTTACAAGATGCCTCCAGTTAAGACAGGTCCCATCAAACCCCACCAAGGCCCCTCAGCACAAGGCAAATCCAACCATTCCATGCACCCAGACCTCCCCAGGAGTCTTTTAATCCCCCAAAAATATTATTTTGAGTCTTAATTTTCCCTGGGAAGGGCCTGTTCACAAGTGAGGGTAACACAGGAGGGTATCCCAGCTGGATTTTTGGCTGAATGAGCAGAATCCCCTGCGTTTTCCCGTTGCTATGGCAAGGGGGAGAGCTGGGATTTTTGTGCACGGGCTGGTAAATCTGGCCGGTTCTGCACGGCTGATTTGCCCTCCAATTAATTAAGGGCATTCTTCACTTCCCCTCGCAATTAACATAAAGAAAACCCAATTAACTCCTGCAGGGTGGACGCCGAGCACCGCCTTGGGCAGTGTGAAACCTCCCTGCTCTCCGCAGGAAAAACCCAAAGATTGCCAGGCTGACCACAGACCCCACAGTCCGTTGTGTTGCCATCCCACCCCTATGGAAACACCTGGTTTTCCCTGAGTGGAATCACATTCCTGGCTTTGCCAGACCTGTTGATATTGGTTGCAAGCTGGGAATTGGGGTGGGAAAGGAGATTTGGGTGGAAAAGAAAATTTCTGGCCTTTTTCAGAATCTGAAATCTGATTTCTGAGGATTTCAGATCCTCAGGCTGGTGCCTCTTCCCACAGCTCCTGGGCTGTGATGGTACAAAGGGCACGTCCCCTGATCCCTTGGTCACTCATCCTCCTTTTTTTATGGCTGAAGCCACGACTCTGGGAGCAGTCTGGGAGCAGAGTCTGGGAGCAGAGTCTGGGAGCAGAGTCTGGGAGCAGAGTCTCTCCGTCCGTGGCATCCACGCCCCGCTGGCCACGCCCGTAATCCCTGCCATGAGGTGCAGCAGGTATTTCCTGTTCCCGGACTGCTCCAACTTGCCCTGCACGGCCCCGGCTGCCCCAGCAGCTCCCGCCTCTCCCGGCCCTCCCAGAGGGATTTGGGTCCTGCAGAGCAGTGTGGCTGCGAGGCCGAGCCGTGCTCCCTCCAGTCTCCCAAAACAAATACGGGAGGAGGGAGGGGATGGCAGTGCCCTGCCAAGATAAAGAGTGACACGGCCTGAGCTGGCTCCTGCTGCCTCACCAAGGCCTCAGGATTTGCCCCCAGGATTTGCCTCTGGAATTCCCACACACAACATGAATTTGCCTCATCCAGAGGATGCCTGGTGTCTGAGCAGGGAGGTGACTTGGTGACTTCCAGCTACTGTCCTACATCACTTTCTCACCTCCACTGGCTTCTGAATTTTGGTTTGGTTGGATAAACCATGCTCTAGCTGGTTTATCAGCTCCCAGATGACCTGGAGCAGATCCAGTGTCCTCCCCAAGCTGGGAATTTCCAAAAATCCCAAGTGCTGGCACCACCAAGCTTTTTTTTTTTTTTTTCCTAGTTTAACACTTTTTAGGTGTTTGTGTCCAGAGCATTGGGCAAACCCTGGGTTTGGATGAGGACAGAGCAGCCTCCTTCCTGCAAAGGCACCTGGAGCATCCTTCACCTCCAGCACAGAGCTCTGAGCCTGAGGAGAGCTGCAGGTTTGTCCATGGAGGGGGTCAATCCCACGTCCCCCACACCCTCCCCAGGGCCACCCACGGTGCTGTGACAAAGCCACCACACCAACCACGATTACACAGACTGCAATTCCTGAACATCCAACCCTATCCTCAGCCCCTGCCAATAATCCCCGGGGACAAAAGACCCCGAGGGCAGGTCCCGCCCCCGCCTGTAATTCCATTCCTCCCCTTCACCCTAATCCCCCGCCCTTCTGTCGCAGCGGCCAAATCCAATTAACTGCGCAAGGATCGGGCTCCGCGGGTCCAACGATGCTGGGGCTGGAGGAGCCATCCCTGCCTTGAGTGGGGTTTATTCCCCCCCCAAAAAAGACCTGAGAGCAGGGAGCTGTGTCTGCCCAAGGAGTGAGTAGGGGAGGTGGTCTGGGGCTCGTGGCCATCACTCTGCTGGGGGTGACTCTTTTTTCCCAGTTTCCCAGTTGGCTTGGTTGTGGTACCAGCTTCCAAGGCCCCATTCCAAACACCCCCATGGGTCCCACTCAGCCTCCAAGACTTAATTTCCACTTGCTCAGGGTTTGCCATGAGCCTCTGAGCTCTGTTTCATATCTGGTTGCAGGCGGAGATGCTCTGGTCCACCTCCAGCCTGGCATGGAGGATGGCTGGGGATTGGAAGGATATTCTCCAACCTGGCCACACTCCCAAGGGTCCCAAGTTTTTTTCCCATGATCTTGTTTGCCAAGAAGAAAAAACGACTCAGCATGGAGCTAGCACAAATTCAAGATGGTCCCAGTGAACCCTCAACCAGAACCAGAGTGAAGAAAAAGAAAAACCAAAGAAAAAGAAAAACCAAAGAAAAACCCAACAGTTTGGATTTGCTGCTTTTGCCAGGATGAACTCAAGCTGCAATTGGGATGTGAAATCAGATAATTTCGGGATGTGAACTCCTGGGATAGAAAGGAGGAGGGGAGCAAGGGGACCTGGAGGGTGCACAAGCAGCAGAACAAGGGGGAAGGGCTTTGGTGGGGGCACACAGGATGTGCCAGGGAGATGTTGCTTTTCCAGGCACAGACTGGGTAGAAGGTGAATAAATGATGGCTGGCCCCAGGGGCTGCAGAAGGACCAGGCTGTGCCTTAAATGAGGTGGAGAAACACGTGGAAGCAGAGGCTGAGTCACAGGGGACGAGGTCCAAGCGGCCCGGGGACGCTGCGGGCAGCACGCTGACCACTGGCAGCTGCTCCCACACCTGAGCTAATGTTTAGCTTTGGACTTTGCCAAGTTGTCCAAGGGGCAAAGGAGGAGGAGGAGGATGATGAGGGCGGGTGACCCAAGGGGCCTGAGGGTGGCTGTGAGCTGGGCCAGTGCCCAGGGCTGTGACTCCTGCACAAGCTCCAGCTCAGAGGGAGCCACTTCTGGGTGTAGTTTTTGCTGGTTTGGTCCTGGTTCAGCAGGACATTCCCTGACAAGGCCTTGCTGAGCTCCTCCATTTAACTCAGCTCCTGATGTATTTTATTCCCAACACATTGGGCTCCAGACAGCATTTGCAAGGGCTGCACTGGAGGGACACTGTTGTGGACAGGGTGAGGAGCCTGGTGGCACCACTGACAAGGCTGCAAACGTGTCCCCAGCACTGGCCCAGGGCTGAGCACGTCCCATTGGCCTGGATAACCCACCCTGGCAGGTGCCTCGTCTCTATTTAAACCCCCTCTCCTGGGATGTAATTAAGGACGTGTCTATTAATTGCTGTGTCACATCAGCACGGATCGTCCCTGTCACCACCGCTGCTCCCTGGGCAGCTCCCACTGGACCACTGCCATGGGTCTCCTCTCCATCCCCATCACCTCAACCCTGCAGCATCCAGTTCTACCTTCCAGGCAATTTTGCACTGCAACATTCTCCAATCCCAGATTATTCTAATGACACCGTGGAAGGGCTAAAAATAGCAGCAAGGCATTTTCTGCCTCTCCCCCAGCAGCCGCTGTCGGGAGCGCGGGGACGGCACCGGCACCGGGAGCCTCTGAGGTGTTTGCAGGCAGCGTTTGGAGAGTATCACACCTCCCCTTTCCCTTCCCAGCCTGGATCTTTAAATATCTGGCCCAAATCCACACAAGCCTGTAGCTGTTTAACTCTTTCCTTGCACTCAAACCCAAAGGAAATTGGGCACCTGGATGGGGTGGAGACATGGGGTGCTGGGTGCAAAACACTCCTGAGTGTGCCAAACCTGCAGGAGTGACTCAGCCACGGTGTGCGTGGTGGGATCCTCTCGGCTTCCCTGGGGACCTCCTGGCTCCAGTGGGAGCCTTCCAGCTCCTGTGGGATTCACAGAGCCCACCTGTCCCATCCCACCTCATTTCCTCTCCTGACAGGGCTCTTGGATGTCTCAGGGTTCTGCGTGTGCTAGAAAATGCAATGGGAAGCAACATCTGAATCCACACTGCTCTCCCTAAAATGAGCATCCCAAAATTGATGTATTCACCCAAAAATGGTGCACTCCCCAAAAAAAGTGATGCCCTGCCCCAAAACCAGCCATGCTGGATTTAGCACCTGAACATGCTCAGCAGGGTGAAGCAGCAGCCTAGGGGCAGCTGTTCCAGGTTTGGTTTTTTTTTGGTTTTTTTTTTTATTATTATTATTTAAGGCATCCTATGGGATCCTGCACTCAGCAAGGGTGGCTGGAGCTTGGGAATCCACAGGGAAGTGTGAACAACATTCCTCCACAAGGCCCTGCCAGCCCTCAGAGCCCACCAGGCATCAGCTGGGCTGGGCAGGGGGAGCAAAACCCACAGAAACTGTCACCAACTTCATCCACAGCTTCAGAGCAGATCCCCAGAGCCTGCACTGGGCACGGCAGCTTGTTCTGGCATGAGGGCACGGATGTGTGGAGAGGCAGGGAGCAGCCAGGGAGACGTCCAGCCCCGGCACGGGCACAGCGGCACTGTTTGCCCTCTAGGGACGCAGAGAGCCAAACCGGAGGGGATGGAGCGCCTGCTCCGAGGGTGTCAGGGCAGGATTGCGCTGCTGCGGAGCCGGAGGCGGGACGGGCAGAGCGGGACGGGCAGAGCGGGACGGGCAGAGCGGGATGGAGGAGAAGCTGTCGATCGCTGCCCCACAGCGGGGACAGAAACGCCGGGAGCCGGCGGCTGCCACGCGCCAGGGATTGCACTGGAGCGGAGCAGAGACGGATGAGTCAGAGGATTCGGGCACAATGGGAAGCGCGGGCTCAGCAGGGCCGGGGACACGCAGGGACAGGGACAGGCACAGGCGGGGATGGGGACGTGCCGGGATGGGGCCTCAAGGCTGCCAGCGCTGCATCACCCTGAGCAAATCCTCCTCCAGAGGGAAAAATGCGGCTTTTTTTCTGCTTGGTCGCAGGGAGAGGAAGGAAGTGGGTGAACTCATGGCTGCGTGCAAGGAGAGGGCTCTGCCACGCGTCCACCCTGTCCTGCCGGCCGCTGGGCACGGGGCCGTCCTGCACTTGCACTGTGCCTGGCAGGGTGCCAGGGACCACATCCCAGCCCGGATGCCTCCCCAAGGCACCCCACTTCCCTCCTGCCCACTGCTGCCTTCTCACCTCCACAGCCTTTCCTGTTTTATAGATTTCCTTATTTTAGATACCCAAAAAAGCAATTCCAGGAGCACAAGAGGAATAAAGAAACAGGCACACGAAAGCGGGAGCCCTGTTTCACCTCCTGATCCGAGTCACCCCAATTGGCCCTCGGCGGCTCCCACATTCCTCAGGGGAGCTGGTGAGGGCAGGAATAACTGGCACAGGATAATTACAGGGCTGAAGATGGAGGTGCTGCCTGGGCACGAGGTCCCACAGCTCACAGGGATGGGAGAAACCTCCTCTGGTAAACCTGGGGTGAACCCAGACAACCATCCCACAGGGGAATTTGGGAAACATCCTCCAAAAATGTTTCCACAGGCCAAAATAGTTGGACAGAATTTCAGCCACCGCTTTCCCTGCTCATTGTCGTCTTTCTTCCACTTCACACGGGATGGTGGCTGGGAGAAGATGATCCTCAGAAGAAGACACTAAACTTGGACACAAACGTGGACCACCATCACCCTGGAGGTCCTGGTCACTCCCTGGGGCTCAGACTCAAGGCTGGGAACCACAGCTCTGGCTGCCCACAGGTGAGGAACAGGAGCTCCAGGGCCTCTGTGCTGCACAAACCTCATGGTTTGCATGGCCTCAGAAAAGAAACTTTCTTTTTTTTGTTTCAGGATGTGAAAGGAGACCACAAGACCGCAGTCCCACAGCTTCCCCACCCTGGCATGACAGGACACTGCACCAGCAGCAAGCAGATCAAACTGACACCACTTCAGGAGGGGAAGGCTGGGATCCCCCTCCCAGCATCCCACACACCGTACAGGCACTCGTGGGCAGTGCTGGGAACATGTGCTGGGCCAAGGAGCCACATCCACACCACCACTGCCACCAAGGAGTGTCCCCATCCCCCAGGCTGGGCTGCCAAAACACCTGGGGTTTGAAATCATCAAATTCCTGAATGGTTTGGGGTGGAAGGGACCTCAAAGCTCATCCTGTTCCACTCCCAGCCATAGGCAGGGACACCTTCCACTATCCCAGGTTGATCCAAACCCTGTCCAACCTGGCCTTGGACACTTCCAGGGATCCAGGGGCAGCCCCATCCAAGGCAGTCTCTGGGCACCCTGTGCCAGGGCTCCCTGTCCTCACAGCCAAAAATTTCTCCCTAATATGCAGTCTAACCCTGGCCTCTGGCAGTGGGAAGCCATTCCCCTGGTCCAGGCCCTCGATGCACTGCCCACCTCCCAGGGCCCCCTGAGGTGGGGAGCAGGTGCACAGGGATGGAAGAGCCCCCAGATGTGACCTCCTGTCACCAAGCTCACGGGGTGGTTGTCACCCTGCCGTTGTCACTGCGCTGTTTGCTCCTTGGCTGGGGCTCAGGAAGTGGCACAACAGCAGCAGCAGCCACACAATCAACCCAAGTCACCGTTTAACAGAGCTGTGTGCCCATGGGCCGGGAGCCCACTGCAGCTGGAGCAGATCCACAGGAATAAAAACCCTTTCCTTAATGCTGCAGGCAAGAAGTGTCATTTTCTAAGAGAATCCATTTGTCCAGGACTACATGTCATCATGTCATGGAAAATGATTGCACAGCTGGGGAGTACACTTTCCCAAGCAAAGCCACCAGCCCTGTGGGATGTGTGGGAGCAGGTCCTGGCCTCACACAGTCCCAGGGGCTCTGCACAGCACCAGGAATCAATCATGGATGACCAGACCTGGACACCAGCACTCCTCCTGGCAGCTACCCTGCATCTCCTGCTTGTCCTAGGAAAGGGCAAAACACCCAAGGAGCACTGAGGGTCCTGCAGTTAGTGAGTGACACCATGCCAAGAAGGCACCAGTGACTGCTGTGGCTGGTGCTGAGCTGGCAGTGCACACTGTGCTCCCTCCCGGCCCGCGCGGAGCTGGCACAGCTCCCCTGGCTGCCACAGCCAGGAGTGAGCAGCCCAGCAGAGCCCAGGAGCCACCACGGGATGGTGGCACTGCCACTGCTGTCACCAGAGGGACAGGGCAGGGCAGAGCACCCTCCAGGGCTGTGGGCTGACCCAGCACAGGAGCACCACGGCTCTCCCAGGGAAATCACGCGTGACCTCCGCACCACAGCCCACACAGTTTCCCATGGCTTGGGCTGCTGCTGAAGCCATGCCAGAAAATTATCCACAATTTAAGCATGACTTTAGGCAAATGCCTCCAACTCCCAAATGTCTCTGCCTGTGACACCAAACTGGCTCCCACAGCAGCAGCACAGGGAGGTTTCCTGCTCTCTCTTGTGAGGACACAACCAAGTCTCAGCAAAGGTGAGGCACAGGGTGGGCACCCAGCTGGGATGTGGTGGATTTGGTGCTGCTGGTTCCCACCACAGCCAGCCTGGAGGCAGAGCCCAGGCTGAGCTCTCTTACATGGAGAGCTGGGACAGAGCTGGGCTGGCATGGCAGGAGGGACTGCCAGGGATAGGAATTCTCCAGAGCACCTGCTGTGCCCCGGAGGCTGGGCAGAGCCTGACTCTGTCCCAGCCAGACTTCTCCTAAGAGCCTCTGCGTTCCATGGAAGTGGCACCAAAACACTCTCTCTCCAAGGAATCAGGACAAGCCCAACTGGGACACACAGGACAGGTGAGAGAACAGAGAAGTTGGCAAGAGGCAGGATCACCACCTCCCTCACATCCCGTTTTCCACAAGTGCTCCACACCCCCTCCTACTTCAGAGCAGGCAGCCTCTCCAGACACGGTGGAGCTGAGCCCCAGTAGGATCTCATCCCCTTTCCCAAGGCCCTTTTTTCTCCCCAAAAGGCAGCTGTTTCACGTGGTGGCTCCGGGGAAGGGGGCCCCGCCCTGCTGCCCTGGTTAGCGGCGGTTTCCTCTCGCAGCTGCGGAGCAGCAGCTGGGTTTTACATACGCCTCGCCGGGTGCAGCCGGTGACAGGAGGTGACGCAGGGGGTGACACGACCCAGCCCCCTCCCACGAGGTCTCTGTCACTCAGGGACAGTCACAACCTGAGTGACGCAGGCCCTAAGCTGAGGGCACAGCAGAGCAGCAGCCAGCAGGGAAGAAAAAGCACAACTTCTTCCCTTTTTCTTCTGAAGAAGAGATTCGAGCCCTGTGCAAAAGGAAGTGCTGATACCACACACCCTGCAGATTAAACACACGATTCCATCAGCTCCAAACCCTCGGGAAAGGCTGCTCCCCTCTGCATCACCCCCATCACCAAGCAGGGTGCCAGAGTGTCCCAGTGTGACACCATCCCTTTGTGCTTCGGGACATCATCCCCACCACTGCTGGGATTTGGGGATCTTTTCCTCATTTTTCTGGAATAAGAGCTTCCACTTGGGAACCACGTTGGTGTAAACATTCCAGTAAATCCCTTCCTGCAGGCCACTGGGTAATTAAGGAGCTCTTTTCATAACAAGGTAACAAATAACATGTGTGGTTTGACAAATTAGGTTCTCGCGTTCGCTAATCATCGCCGCCGCGCTCGGCAAGCCAGGACAGTGTTTTAGGATGTGGGAAGTTTGCAAGGAATTCTCTTACTGGAGATAAAGGGAGCCTGAACTCAGGGCAGAAAACTCCTGGGAGCCTGCAAACAAAGCTCTTCCCAACCCACCAGCTTCTTAGAGAAAAGTCAGCCACAGTAACTCATGCCTCTGTCACAGACCCAACTTCCACAGCTGCTTCCACCACAGAAAAGTGAGAATTCCTGCAAAATTCCTCCTCTAAGCCACCACTGAGCTCCAAGAGGCAGAAACACCAACAGCCACAAGGAACCCGCTCACCAGAATAACCTGAAGGTGTCAAACTTGAGCACTGCGGATCTTTGCACCGGAAAAGCACAGGTGAAAACAGAAGGCAGAACGATTTTGCACAGGCGCGTTTTATCTGTGCAGGAACCACCACCACGACAGCCCCAGCTCCTGGAACGAGCCTCCCAGGAGGGAACGACACAGGAAGCACAGGATCAATGAACAACCCACCATCTGAAACCCAACTCCCGTGCCAAAGTTTATTGACCGGCCGCTGTGCCACTCCCAGTTTTCCCCTGCGGGCGGTTTCAGCGCCGCTCCCCCAGCGGCCGCCCAGCAGCGGCACCAGCACACGCCCCCCGCGCTCCGGGGCCGCTCCGGCTCCATTCCCCGGCTCCATTCCCCGGCTCCCCGGGCCGCAGACACGGCCAGCCCACAGCTGTCCGGCCGGAAGGCGCTGTCAGACACCTCGGCTGCCGAGTCCGCCAGCCAGAAGCCGTTCGGTGCAGATGAGTCACAACCACACCTCAGACAGTCCCTCTGTGGTGTTATCCCATCCCCGCTTCTCCAGAGCTCTGCCAGGGGACACATCCTGTGCTCAAAGATCTCACGATGGGAAATTCTGTCAAGAGATTTTCACAAAGATGACAGATTTTTAAGTGGCCTGGTTTTAAGAGCTGAGCCTGTACGTTGTGTCAGCACAGTATGCAAAATATTTTCTTCACGCTTCATCAATTAATCCCAAAACAACCAAAGCAATCCTGGCAGCTGTTGAGTATCACATCTAGAGCCTGGTTTTGGGGAGAGGGTGGCACAGCAGAGCCCACGGTGCCAAAAGCAGCACCAGGCATTTTATTTTTATTACTTTGGTGCCTCTAAACTCCAGTCTGGAGATCCCACCTCACCAGAGCATGGAAGCAGGAGAAGTGTGAAGCTCAAAGGTAGTGCTGAAGAGGAAGGCTGGCACCTGGAGCACCAGGTTTGGGAACAAAGCAGCTCCTTTGTACAGCAGGGCTGTGGTTCCACAGGGTCCCAAATTTCACAGTCAGACTGGAGCTCCACCTCTGGAATGCTCACGCTGTGCGCCAAGGAAACAGCAGCTCTGGGAATTCCTGGCAGCAGTTGCTGTGCTGGTGCCATGACCCATTCCAGTGGAAGGTGTCCCTGCCCATGGCAGGGGGTGGAATGAGATGAGCTTTAAGGTCCCTTCCCAACAACCCAAAGCATCCTGGGATTCTGTGGACCTACCATCTGCTTCCTGTGGATGCTCACGATGTGGATGTCCTCGCTGCGATACTCCTCGTCGTGCCTATCCAGGGGAATTCTTTCCAGCTCAAAGTCCCTCTGAAGCAGCTGTTCCACAAAGAACAGTTCCACAAAGTGGAACAGTTCCACAGCAGTTCCACAACCATTCCAGACATTCCCCCCATGCAGCACTTCACTCTCACTTAAACTGCTCCAGCACTAACTTAAAGCTACACCTGCAATAAAGACATCTGCCATACGCCACAAAAATCTATTTCAGCTTGTGGTAAAACACTTCTGGAGGGATTTAAAAGATGTGTGGATGTGGCACTTGGGGACATGGCTTAGTGGTGGCCTTGGCAGTGCTTGGGGGATGGTTGAACTTGATGATCTCAGAGGACTTTTCCAGCCTGAATGATTCTATGAATCCATGATTTTGCTTCAGTCCCTGAAATGCTAAGCCAAACCACAGCACCTGCCTGCCTGCCAACTCTCTCAACTGAAAAGGAGAGGAGAGAAAAAACCAGTCTAAAATCCCCCAGCATCACTCTGGGCCGTGCTCAGATTGCCTGGGCTGAACCTGGCAAGGAAGGAAATAAATCACCAAAAAAATGCAGAAATCAGCCAGAAACACCAACACCTGTTGAGTTTATTGTGGGAGCAGCACCTCAGCAGAGCTGAGCACAGCCCTCCTCACTGCCAGGGCCCCACAAGAGTGAGAGGCACTAATTATCAAAGAGGTGCTTTGATTAACACCTACCAATCCCCTGGAATTCTCACCCTTTCCCTTTTTTTGCAATATTATAGCTATTATATATAATCCTGCACAGTCACCACAGGTGCAGAGTTAAATCTGCACTGACCATCATCTCCCCACAGGTGTTCCCTGTGTTGCTTTTCCTCACCTGCACACAAAATACAGCTGGAACACTCAATTAAAACCCTTATTAATGGGCTCTCATTATAGAGAGGGAAATTTTTCAGAAGCACCTCTACCACTCAGGAGAGAGTTTTGAGTTCCTGAGCAAAACTTTGTATTTTCCCTCTGCTTTCAATGGAGCAGCTTAAAAGAAAATGTGCTTAAAACCCACTTACTTCAAAGTATTTTCTCTCAATTTCAGGGTTCTTCCCCATAGTCCTCTGTTCATAGCAGCACAGGACACAAGTGTCAGGGCCTGTCAGGTCCTTCAGGGTCTTCAGCAAAGGCTCCAAGGACTGCCCAGAAAAGGTTAAACATTTCCCACGTGGATTTCTAGTTCATTTCACTGGTTACGACACCCTCTAGCTAAAGTCTTCACCCAAGAGAGAACCTCCCAGTTTCACTTTCCAGGGAGTTATTTTTAGTACTTTAACTGGGACAAGAATATAGGGGAAAAGCTGGGAAGCAGAGGATAAAAGGGGACTCACAGGAGAAGAATTTCCCAGACTGACCAAGAAAACTGAACTGGAATCCATGCCAGAAACATCCCACACTGCTGAGTGGGCACTTCCTTGAGGCACACAACAATGAGTACTCCTCAGTGTGTTTCAAAAGTGAGAGTTTTCTCAATTATTCCTGGAGGATGGCTCAGATCCAGACCACAATGGAGGGAAATGGGACTAAAAAGCAGGGACTCAATGCCAGGGGCTGGTAAAGCCATTGGAAGGGCACTGGGACATGGGGTTTGTCAGGTTATTTCCCTTTTCCTGCAGCTTCCCTCAGCTCTCTGTGCACATCCTACAGAGCTCCAGCTGAGGACACGAGGCAGACTACTACAACCACTCAGCTGTGGCAGGATTTCTCCTCTTGCCTTCCCAAGGAAAGTGTGAGGAGAACCCAAACAGCAGACTTAGCACTTTTAAATTTCATTCACCAATGATTTCAACAGTTCACATTTTACTTCACCATTCCTAATGTTAAAAAAAAAGGGGGGAGGGGAGGCACAAACATTCAATTTGGGATTTTTAACATAAAAATAGTCTCTGGTTCTATGTCAAATGGCCTTACATCTATGAAAAATGTATTTTTTCCAGTCTTGTTATACATATTCCTAAAACCACATGGATCATGACATGAGAACAATGTTTATCTGAACACTTCTCATACTAAACACACTGATCCCAACCCCTTCCCAAGAAACCTTTCTGTAAGGGTTTAGCAAAGTCCTCATTTACCTCCTCATAGTAAATACAATCAGCCATGAGAATATAATCAGGGGGAGGCTGAAATTCTGTTACATCTTCGCCCCTAAAAAGAACAAACAAGAAAAAAACAACAAAAAGTGGAAACAAGTTTTAGTAATAACACATACTAAAGGACTGAGCATAAAGCCAACTACTATGTTCTCATATTAAGTTTCCCTCTCACAGTGGTGTTTTAATGTTATTTAGCAATTTAATGAAGGCAGTGTAGAACCACAGAATCCCAAAACGGTTTGGGTGGGAAGGGAACTTAAAATTCCATCCCATTCCTCCCCCTGCCATGGGCAGCGACACCTTCCACTATCCCAGGCTGCTCCAAGCCCTGTCCAACCTGGCCTTGGACACTTCCAGGGGCAGCCACAGCTCCTCTGGGCACCCTGTGCCAGGGCCTCCCCACCCTCACAGCCTAGAATTCCCAACATCCCATCTAAACCGACTCTTTTTCAATCTGAACCCAGAATCCCAGTTAAAGCTGAATAAAGACATTAAATAAAGGCTCATACAAACCATTTCAGTACCTTGGCTCGGACGGACCCTGTGACCAGGTGTTTGTTATTCTCAATATTAACCATCAACAGCTCCTGCAGCTCCTCCAGGTCTGTGACCGTCACGTTCGCCCTGTAACACACACACACACGTGGTTAGGGAGCAACGCGATGGCAGGGGACACTCCGCACAGCACAGAAATCAGGGCTTAAAGGAATCCAAAGGGTCTGAGGGAGAAGACAGCGCCGGGCAGGGAATCCGCTCACCCCAGCGTGGCTGCCATGATGCCGACAGCGCCGGTGCCCGCGCCCAGCTCCAGGACGTGGCGACGGGCGAGGGGGCAGGCGCCGGTCTCCAGGAACTTGGCGAGCACCAGAGCGGCGTCCCAC
>VZRH01001510.1:116670-149686 GCA_013397555.1 Urocynchramus pylzowi | reverse complement strand
CTCGGGCTCCCGGGGGAAGCGTCCCAGCGGCGGCGGCTGCAGGCTCAGGGGGCAGTTGATGAAGTGCTCGGGCGGCCGGAGCGGCACCGGGGGCGGGGTGTCGGGGACGGGGTCCCGGGGGGGCGGAGGAGGAGGGCTGTGCAGGGGCTGCTCCAGGGGGGCGGTGTAAGCAGGAACGCGAGGTTGGATCTTTGGAGGCGGCGGCTGCCGAGGTGGGATTGCTGGAGGATCGTCATCCGACTTGGAATTTCCCTGCGGTGTCGCGGAGAAAAAGGAGGTGTAAGAAATGGAGAGCACGGGATCCCAGACTGGTTTGGGATGGAAGGGAACTTAAATCCCATCCCATTCCTCCCCCAGCCGTGGGCAGGGACACCTTCCACTATCCCAGGCTGCTCCAAGCCCTGCCCGACCTGGCCTTGGACGCTTCCAGGGACAGCCACAGCTTCTCTGGGCACGCTGTGCCAGGGCCTCCCCACCCAGGAATTCTCAATNCTTTTTCTGTTCCATATGGCATTCCTGATCTTTACTTGATCAAGTAATGAATATATCTCACAATAACTTGAATAAATTAAAAAAAAAAAAAAAGAGGAACTTTACAAACAGTATTCCAGTGTCAATGACTACTATGGCTAAGGTCATTGAGGAGTTTCTGCATTTTCTAGCAAAGACAGTCTGTGCAAAGGAGGGTGGGAGAGCTCCCTTTTGTAAGTCTTTGGCGGCAGTTTTGGTAGCTGGGGGCTGGAGTTGTGCCGGGGCGGCACGGGGGGCACGGGCGGCTGCGCCAGGTTGTTGTGGCTGGCGCTNCGGCGGCTGCCGAGGTGGGATTGCTGGAGGATCGTCATCCGACTTGGAATTTCCCTGCGGTGTCGCGGAGAAAAAGGAGGTGTAAGAAATGGAGAGCACGGGATCCCAGACTGGTTTGGGATGGAAGGGAACTTAAATCCCATCCCATTCCTCCCCCAGCCGTGGGCAGGGACACCTTCCACTATCCCAGGCTGCTCCAAGCCCTGCCCGACCTGGCCTTGGACGCTTCCAGGGACAGCCACAGCTTCTCTGGGCACGCTGTGCCAGGGCCTCCCCACCCAGGAATTCTCAATACCCAACATCCCACCTAAACCTACTCTTCTTCAGTTTGAAGCCATTTCCCTTCTCCAGATGTTTGGATAAAGAGCAGTTTTCATTCAGATCAGGAATTCTCCTGACCTCTGCTAGTACACGGCAGCTGTACCCTTGATGGGAATATGAACACTTAGTTCCTGAAATTCCTAGCAGGGTTTGGACACTGGGAATCCAAAACTTAAAAACAGGAAACTGGAGCTCTGCATCTCAAAGTCTTTTAGACTGACAGAGCCCTGTTTGGATCAATGGTTGAACTTGACAATCTTCAAGGTCTTTTCCAAACTAAATGATTCTCGATATTCCCTAATTTATCACCAAAGTTATTCAATCCAGGACAGCAATACCTTAGCATTGGAAGCATCCTGATCCATCTTTTTTCGTGGAGGAAGTGGAGGAGGGTTCTGAGGCTCATCACTCAGTTTAGGGAAGCTCCCCCAGGAGCTGAAGAAAGTCTCTGGAGAGGGAAAAGCAGATCTTTTACTCCTTGTGCAATATCTGAGGAACATATTCTGGAATATCAAGCCAAACTCAAAGCAACTCAATTGAGATCTTTGTGCTCCACAGCAACATGAACCAGTAGCTTCAGCAGCATGAAATCCTTTAATTGACTGCTTTAATCAGATCTAGGCCTCACAAGGTGTTCTTCTATGTCCAGTATCAAAAAAAGGCATCAGCAGGCAATGCTGGGACAAGAAAATAAATCCAGGGAACTCCAAGTTAAGTTCTTACAGAGGGAGAAAAAAATGCTCAAACTAAGAAACAACCCCTGACTTGTATTGGTGATTTCTGTCACACCTTTGCTTTTCCTCTTAGGAGTGCACTGAGCTCTGTGTCTACATCAGGCCTGTGTTCTCCAGCTGGAAATTAAATTAATCATATTTTAAAAAACGTATGTGGAATAAATACAAAGAACAGCTGGAAACACAGGTGAATGCAGGATATCCCTCACAGGTGTGGTACAAAATGTGTCTCTTCCTTCCCAGCAACACAGCAATTATTTTCACTACGTGGAATTAGGAAATTATCAAATGGCTTCATTTGTAGCATTAGTCAAACAAAACAATCATCAAGGACATTCAAAATAGAAGGAAAATCATGTGAGAGCCTGGAGATAAAAACCCAACCAAACTAAACCAGCCATTTAAGTTTTAGGCTTTACAGTCTTTACTGAATATCTGATCTAAAAGGAGCCCTTCTGAATGCAGCCCACATTTTCATCCCAGATTTCAGATTTGAATCCCCACCGAGCTCTCCTGAGCCCAGGGAAGGCAGAGTTAAATATTTAACAGAGTTCCAACACTCACTCGACTGAGGCAAGTTCACAGGAGCGAAGATGCTGTTGTTACCTAGGAAATAAAAAAATCCATTAAACCATTTCCAGACAGAAGCACTGCACTGCAGCACATAACAAATGCTTGAATAACCTGAGAGATCAGAAAAAACCCCAAGTTTCTCTACTGCAAACGTGAATGAGAATTTCCTGTGTAAAACACTCCTGAACTGGAGAATTTAACTCACGCTGGGAATTAATTTAATTACTCCAAATTTTGCAATTGATTTTTTTAAATCCTGGCACACACCCCCAATACACTTGGGAAGCCTGAGGGACAGCACCAACGATTATTAAACCATAGTAAGTTCTTATTTACCATAAGAACTGTTGAGATCAATGTCTAAGAAGACGCTGAACTCCGAGGACGCCGACACGGGCGGCGTTGACGGGGTGTTGGGGGAGGTTGGTGCCGAGGCCGTGGTTTCCTGCTCGGCCTCGGTGATCCTGCTGAAGCTGATCTTGCTGGGCTCCTTCTCCAGGGGCAGGGGGTGGCTCCTCAGCGTGCCCGAGGTGGAGCCGTGCCTGCCCGTGTTGGGCCTTATCCCGGGGGATTTCAGGGGATACGTTGTTTTCCTGGGCTGGAGACAGGGGAGCTGTCAGCACTGCAACCTTCCCAACACTGCAACCTTCCCAACACTGCAACCTTCCCAACACTGCAAGGTTCCATACTGCAACATTCCCAACACTGTTCCCAACACTGCAACGTTCCCAACATTGCAACATTTCCCACACTGCAATGTTCCCAACACTGCAACGTTCCCAACACTGCAGTGTTCCACACTGCAATATTCCCCACCGCAACATTCCCCACACTGCAACATTCCCAACATTGCAATGTTCCCAATACTGCAACATTCCCCACTGCAGAAATCCCAAGAACTCCTGCCATTCCCCACTGCAGCATTCCCAACACTGCTGCCATTCCCCACTGCAGAAATCCCAAGAACTCCTGCCATTCCCCACTGCAGCATTCCCAACACTGCTGCCATTCCCCACTGCAGCATTCCCAACACTGCTGCCATTCCCCACTGCAGCATTCCCAACACTGCTGCCATTCCCCACTGCAGCATTCCCAACACTCCTGCCATTCCCCACTGCAGCATTCCCAACACTCCTGCCATTCCCCACTGCAGCATTCCCAACACTGCTGCCATTCCCCACTGCAGCATTCCCAACACTGCTGCCATTCCCCACTGCAGCATTCCCAACACTGCTGCCATTCCCCACTGCAGCATTCCCAACACTGCTGCCATTCCCCACTGCAGCATTCCCAACACTCCTGCCATTCCCCACTGCAGCATTCCCAACACTCCTGCCATTCCCCACTGCAGCATTCCCAACACTGCTGCCATTCCCCACTGCAGCATTCCCAACACTGCTGCCATTCCCCACTGCAGCATTCCCAACACTGCTGCCATTCCCCACTGCAGCATTCCCAACACTGCTGCCATTCCCCACTGCAGCATTCCCAACACTCCTGCCATTCCCCACTGCAGCATTCCCAACACTCCTGCCATTCCCCACTGCAGCATTCCCAACACTGCTGCCATTCCCCACTGCAGCATTCCCAACACTGCTGCCATTCCCCACTGCAGCATTCCCAACACTGCTGCCATTCCCCACTGCAGAAATCCCAAGAACTCCTGCCATTCCCCACTGCAGCATTCCCAACACTGCTGCAGCATTCCCAAGGCTCTGTGAGGTATTTTTTAAAGCATTTCTCAAAGAGCAGCACAGGGGTACAGCTGATGGGAGGTGCAGCGTTTTTCACACAGCAGGAGTTTGCTGGGAAGTTGTGGATGCAGCTGAAGAAATCTTTTTTCCCCAACAAGTATGAGGAATGAAGAGTCCAGGCTCTGCTGCCAACCAGGACAAAACACTGGGAAAAACAGCCTTGGGAAATAGAAATTTGCTTCAAGTGCCCCTCAGAGTTGCAGCAGAGCCCCAGGACAACACCACAGAAACAGCAAAACCACAGAGGGTCACTGGGCCCCTGCACACATCCAGGCTCAAGGACACACTTGGAAACTTGTTGTTCCTCTCCTCCAGTTTATCCAGGACAAAATTCCTACACCCAGGTCACTGTGTGGACAAACCCAGCCTGGTTAGGCTTGGGTGTAATCCAGCACAGATCAAAGCTGAGCCTTGCAAAGTGAATTATGTCCCCATCTTTCAGTGGTGTCCAGCACATTACAGCACCCACAACTGGATTTTCCTGAAATTCCAGTAAGAGTCTCTCTTTGGAAATCATGAGCTGTAAAGAATTCCTGCCCAGCTGACTGGACTCCTATTTTTAGGAAAGATTTTAATAAAATTACTGTAAGAAGCATTTTTGCAACAGCAATTTCTGGCGTTTTCTTGTCACATTTGTAACATCATCTTACTCATTCCTCTAACAAGAGATACCAAAAATGATTTATAGCTCTCTCAAAAAATTAGACATGCCTCCAGCTCCTCAGGCAATTACAACATATAAAAAACAAGTGCTCTAAATTGTGATTTTCCTGCTTAAAAAAGAACTCTGAGCTCCAGGAGCTGGGTTTTTTAAAACCCAAAATTGCTACTCCTTTAAATGGAACTGTATTTTCTTCAGCAAAAAAGGGTTGGACCTGGTAAAGTCTGCAGTTTTTGCAATAATATCAAATATTTAGACAAAAGAAAAATAGAAATTATCTTAAAGAAAACGGAACATATTATGTATAAAAGTAATATTTTAATTAGTATTAATATAAGACTTCTTAGTATTGTGAAATGAAAAATATTACTCCATATTTTATCATATGACTGTATGATAAGAAATACAAATATAATAGCAATATTTCAGGTTTTGGGGGAAAAAGTGAGTTTTAAAATCAGATAAAGGTAATATATTTTAGTAGTGACAAACATCAGGAGTAGAAGTATTTTTAAATCAAGTTTAGTTGGAAAATCAGCTCAGGATAAGGAATTCTGAAGAAAATATATCTGGCTTATTGAGGTAACCATGTGTTATTTTCATAGTGGTCAGTGAATTTTAGCTATTTAATTTTAATGAAATAATGCAGGAATTGCACTCGATGATCCCTGTGGTTCCCTTCCAACTCAGGGTATTCTCTGATCCCATGAAATTTCAGGAAAAAACTCACAAATCGAGGTGGTTGCTTGCAGTTCCGAGGTTCAATCTCCAAGGACTTGTTGAACAGATAATCTGTAAACTCTTTTTCTGGTATCTT
This sequence comes from Urocynchramus pylzowi, assembly GCA_013397555.1. NCBI lineage: Eukaryota > Metazoa > Chordata > Aves > Passeriformes > Fringillidae > Urocynchramus > Urocynchramus pylzowi. Next base: position 144,022 of record VZRH01001510.1, on the reverse strand, counting down.
CCCCATGGGATTGAGATTTTCAAAGAATTTCTGAATGAAACAAGTATCAAGAATATTTAAAAAATAAGCATACAGACACAATTTTAATGAAATACTCGTAATTCAGGGATTCAAAATGTCATTTTTCACCACTTTTGGCTGTTCCTTTGTGTGGTTCTTTGTTGTCTACCACCCACTGCTCCCCCCTCTTTTGATAATCACCATTCATGCAAAATTAGGTCCAGTGTTAGAAGATTATTTGGCATTTTTCCCCCTCTCCAATCCCCAAAGAGATATTCCGTGGCTGCTTACCCGGATTTCTGGCTCAACCCGTAAGCAGTAGGGCTGGTTTTGATACTGCTGAATTTCTCCTGTAATTTCAGCCACTTTTCTCCTCTTACTGAAGTTAATTAATTCTTTCCCTTGTCTTTTAAGGAAGTCAGGATTCCCTTCTTCTGTCTTCAAGATATTTGTTAGGTATATTCCTGATTTAAAAAAAAAAGCAGTTTTTAACCATATATCTGCAGCAAACTCAACTTCAGAGTGACACCACACAAAAAATTGGATGTCACTTACCAAAAAAAGGCACACAGGGAGGGTTGATTGACTTGAGCTTAGCTAAATATTTCTTAAAATGATCTTGGCTTAATTCTACTGCTTCATCCAAAACTCTTTTTTTCCTTTCCTGGAGTGCCTGAATTGTCAAAATTAAAAAAAAAAAAAATAGGGATGGAAATCTTCTCAACAGCATGGTTAGCAAATACAAGGCAAATCCCTGGCTCTCTGAGCAAAATTTGGGAATTGAAATGAAGGTTTCAAAGAACCTCTTGTGGCAATGGTTTGCTCTGGATTACAGCCCCCAACAATTCAGTCACGTGGATCCTGAAATTACTGAAAACAGATTGTTATTTTAACTTTAAAGTTATAAAATCTGGTCTTCAATAAAAATTAAACATTTGATTTTAACTTCAAGGCCTTGTGCTGCCTTTCAGAGCCACACAAACCTCAAACCATTTTATTCACATTCTTCTTTTTCTGTTTTACTCCAGGGAGGCTTTGCTGCCAACAATGGATTTCACTCCAGAACTGTGTGGGACCCAGCTCTGCATTCTGATTTAATTTTCCTCTTCCATGCCCTAAACTCACCTCAAATGTGTGATCCAGCCTGTACACAGAGACAGAGTTCACAGCACTGACAATCTCCAGAACACCATTGAAATTATTGAGGTCTTGGAAAACCTGCAGGATTTCTATGATCCTGCTCAGCACAGCCACTCGCTCCTCAAAGTTCTCTGTTTCCACGATGCACCTGATCAAAAGATGGGATTTGAGAAACACTGAGAAATAAAACCTGACACTTTCTGAGTTATTAAATCAAATTTTTTCATGAAAACCCATCCAGCATGCAGATTTTGGCTCTCTCTCCAGAATCTGAAGTATGAATTTATGTAATCACATCTGACACATGTTCGAGTTGGAAAGTCAAGGGAGGATTTGGCAGAAATAAACCAGCAAACCCCAAGCATATCCAGGGTAAAAGTGGTTAATGGCACTGCACTGCACTCACTTCTCAAACCACAGAGTGAGATTTGTAGTGTGACGAATCATTTTCAAGAGATTTGGGGAGTTAATTTCCTTATCTTCCTTCGTCCACACGCTGCCAACAAGTTCAGAAGGCTGCACAGCCCTGGCAACGACAAAACAGGAGGCAAAATGCTCAGTACCAATAAAAACTGTAATTTCTGTGATTGCATTAAAAGATTATTTCTCCCCTTAATCATGACCTGATATTTCACAAATCCAATCCCACATAATCTGCTACAAAACACAACTTCTTGAGTGCTCGAGTACAGAAGGAAACACATTTTTATGTTAATATTATCTGGGATAATTTTGAAGAAGCATTTTCAGATAAGAAAATTACAAAGGAGTGAGTTTAATTTTCTGAAAGGGTAAGAAAACAACTTCAAAAGAGTTAAAAATTGAAAACAGGAAGGTGAAGCACTTGCAGCAACCGGTTGGTTTCAACACAAAACCTCCTGTCACTGAAGCAGGAACAGGATAATTTGAATTTTGTATGACTCCTGAATTATCCCCCCTGCATTTCTGTTGTCACAAGTTTGATATGGAGATAAAACCTCTTTTCACTCCTTTCAATATTTTAACAAAGAGCACACAGCAAAGAAACCTCTTCCTGTAAACTCTGAAAGCTGCGGGGTATTTTTGACCATGGTGTGAATGAGGATGGTGTGAATGATTTTTTGGGTGAAATAATGAGAGAAAAAGGTGTGAGAGTGTTGGAACCCTGGATGCTGAGAATTTTAGACTTTCTGAGTTGAAAGACACTGGCCCCCAAACAAACACTACATTTAACCTGAAGCTGTAGAGAAAGCGTCCAAAATGATATAATTTATAACTAAATTATATAATTTATAACTTTATAACTAAGATTATGAGTGCATAGTTTAAACAGAAGTGTGTAATATCACATAGCAGAAAACTTAAAGTTTTAAAAGATAATAATATATCTAAAACAAGATAGAAGTTTTAAAGCAGTAGCTAGTTCTTCTTCTTCATGAGTTTAAGTAGTATTGTATAATTAGATAGAAAAATCCATGTTGCAAAACAGACATAATTAGTTATTAAGTTAAAAGTAAAAATAATTTAAGTGTCAATTCCTAATTAAACAGTTTACCCTTAAAAAACCTTGTAGAAGGAGCTGAACAAAGCCATTTTGTAACTTATTAGTGAAGTACTATAAAACTCATAACTTATAACACTATAATATAACTAAAAAATAAGAAACATTTAAGTCCAAACACAAAAAATACCATCTCAAGCACTTTTAATCCCAACCCTAACACAAAAAAATAAAAAGAAAACATGTCTTAGGTTGGAAATGCAGGTGTGTATTCTATTCCTATCTGATGGGGCAGTTCTCTTCTGTTCACTGGGCAGTTTTCTTTGTCTCTCCCACAGACAATCCTCCCTCCAGGAGATCTCTGCTGTCCATGGCCACTGAGTGTCCCTGCAGGGCTGATCAAATTCCAGCATCCCATGGGAGAGGCTCTGCCCAGGGGAGGAGCCAAGCATTCCTACCTGGATCCAATCTGCCCTTGGCAACACCCCAGCAGCCTTTGCCCCCTGCATTCCCAGAGGAGCAGCTTTCTGCTCCCCTGCATTCCCAGAGGGAGCCCAGGCCCATCTCCAGCAGCCCTGGAGCTCCAGAGGAAAACTCCCCCCTTGTCCAGGATCCCTGCTCCAGCAGAGCCACAGCTGGCACTGCAGGAGGGCTGAGCCACCCTGGCATGGCCCTGCTGCCACCACCCTGACCCACAGCGTGCCAGGGCCTGCTCTCACTCTGGCACTGTTGTTTTGTATTACTGCATTGTTTATTTAATTTATTGTTTTTTATAAATTTTCTTCCCTAATAAAGAACTGTCATTCCAGCTCCCACATCTTTGCCTGAGAGCCCCTTAATTTCAAAACGACAACAATTCGGGGGGAGGGGGTTTACATTTTCCATTTCAGGGGAGGCTCCTGCCTTCCTTAGCAGACACCTGGCTGTTCAAACCCAGCCAAAGCAAAGCAGAGTGTGAGAGCTGAGGCCTGCCTGTACAGGTCGGACTCGAGCAGGGTGAGCTGCCGGGCGATCTCGATGGGGTGCAGCGTCATCAGCTCCAGCGCCTCGCCGTGCCCCACGCGCCACAGGTGCCACTCCAGCGCCGGCGGGGGGCTCTCGAAGGTGATGTTGTGGCTCACCCCATCTGCCTGGGCTTTCTTCCTCTTGATGATTTTAGCAATGGACTCCACCCACTTCTTCATGGATTTTCCTGTAGAAGAGAAATCATTAAAAAAAAAACCAAACCCACACACAAGTTTTTTAATGCTGTTGTAAGTTTGGTTTTAAACTGACAGGGGGATGGTTAAACAAGTCCAAGAGAGGGGAAAGGTGCATTGATCTTGCTACAAGTGTTGCTTTTCAATAAATTCATGTTCTTTCATAAATGTTGATGTTACAGAGCAATCTCTAGGCAGGGAATATTTTGAGTTTGTAAATAAATGTATTTGGGAACTAGGGCTCAGGCTGAAGGGACTTTGGACAAGGGATGGAGGGACAGGACAGGGGGAAACGGATTCAAACTATCAGAGCGCAGGGTTAGGTGGGAAATTGGGAATTCCTGGCTGGGAGGGTGGGGAGGCCCTGGCACAGGGTGCCCAGAGAAGCTGTGGCTGCCCCTGGGTCCCTGGAAGTGTCCAAGGCCAGGCTGGACAGGACTTGGAGCAGCCTGGGATAGTGGAAGGGGTCCCTGTCTTGGCAGGGGTGGGACTGGATGGGATTTAAACCCCCTTCAACCCAAACCATTTTGGGAACCTCTGATTTTAAAGGACTTTTGATAATTTAGTGAAACCAACTCCCCAAAAAATTGAATGTACACTCAGAATTCTGCATTTCTGCATGTAAATTAATCAGCTTTGTATTTCTCTTTTTTTTCCTTATGGGTTTTTGCACCTGTATCAGCTGACAAATAAACACAAGTGAAACCACTTCTATTTAACCACATCTTCTGAAAGTTTTGGTGGGGAAAAAAGTGACTCTGTGTCCAGGCTCTTTCAATCGTTTCAGAATTATGCTGCCCAATGTAAGGCTTGGCACTCTGAAAATGAAAACCTGGAACTGCCAGGATAAGGATTAAACATGCCAACACTGCTGCCCTCCACAGATGCTGCCCAAAAAATCTAGTTCATAAAGAAGAGATACCAAATGGGCCCAATATCCTCTTCTAAAAGATTCATGATTTTCAGCTGGAACTTTATATAAATGGGAAAAATTAGGATGGGAAAAACTCAGTAAGCAAAAGAGAAGGAATTCGCTATGGAAAAGGGGAAGGTGACAGCCTGAATTACAGAGTCAGGCAAGGATACTGTCCAGAAGGAAATATATTTGAAGTATTATTATCCTAATGCTTGAAATCATTTTTAGGAGCTGTTTAGGCTCCAGGCCAAAGCTTCCTCATGTAAAGGGGAGCCTCATAAACAGCTCAATTAAAGGCATTAAAATTACTCATGTGTGTAAAGGTATTCTCAGGCCTAAAATCCATCAGGATCAGACTGGGAAGTTGTACCAAAATGTGGGAAGGGAACAGGACCCCCCCTTACTGCACCTCTGACACTGGAAATGAAGGTCTCCAGCCTCTCCAGCAGCTCCAGATCCCTCTCAAAATCATAAAAATGGTGCTCGACCCAGTGCCGGAACACATTCAATATTCTGAGGAAAGAGGAAAAAATATTAAGTTTCTTTTAAAGGATTTCCATAGCTTATCTCATATAAATGAAGCACAATCCTACAAAATTCAAGTTACAGATTCATGTAGTTGGTGACTCTCAAAATACACATGGACAAAGGAGCAGAGCAAAGACTGAGCTTGGCAGGTGTTTCAAACCTAATTCATAGGTTTTAAAAATAAAGAACTAAAGAATAGTTTTAGCATAAATATAGCTTGGAGCTATTTTAAAATCTAATATAAAAAAATGCCAGTGTTGAGATGGTTTCAGAAGAGGAAGAGACTTAGCAATATCAGATAAGATTGGTATTTCTAATTTTCCTTGTAATTTCCTTTTTTTCTTTGTGTGTTTTTTTTTTAATGAAAAAGCTAATTAGGATCTCCCACTTGTTAAGAAGCAAATTTGTCATTCTTTCTTTCCTACACAAAAATTTCAGCTTAAAAGTTGTTATTACTGCCCTACTTATACAATTTTTAATGAGCCAAAAGGCCTGATTAGATCCAGTAGATCCTTTAAGGATAACACTAAACTTCCTCTTAATTTTTCCTCTACTTTTTCTTAGACAAATCACTAATAAATCAGTCTCTAAAACTGAACTCCAGCTTCTTTTCAGCCTTCTGCACTCAGGATAAATCAGAATAAAAAACTGATCTGTCTCTTCTTGAGGTAAACAAGCTGAGCTCACACCTTCAACACTTTGATTTATCCAGGTGCAATTTATCACCTGAGCAAAAATCAGCCTTACACTGAGGACACATGAAGGACACATGGAAAATTCCTTAATTCTCCTCTTCCCAGTGTGCAAGGTAAAAAAATAAGGCTTATCCCATAAAATAATTGCTGCCCAAACAGATCATTCAGGCTGGAAATCAATGACACATTCCAAGAGGCAAAGTTTTGATCCAAGTTTCATGTAACAGGATCTTATCTAATCCATCTCTGCCCTTGAGATCCCGTGGTGAAAATTCTGGGAAAGCCAGAGAGTGCCTGGATCTGCTGACTGCAGTTCCAGCTGAGCTCCTCCTTGTTCCCATCACCTCACATGAACTTTTTTGTGTCCAAGCCCCTTCCCTGCCTGGGCACTGCATTTTCTACAAGATGGAGAGTGCAAGGAAGCAGGGAAGGAAGGGATAAACACCTTCAATTCTCCACCTTTTTCCCAAACTGCAGTCTCTGAAGCAGAGGTCAATGCTTTTTACAACACTGGAATGCACAAAGTGCTGAGTTTATCAACCCAACAGCTCAAACTCATTTGCAGCTGTAAGACAGCTTCAAGCTACTGGAAATACACAGTGTGGATCAAAAGCAGCTCCCAGAAAACAGCAAAACCAGGGAAAGCACGAGCTGAGAGGCAGCTCTGCCAGGAACTGGTAACTGTGGAGACTTCTGGTGCTGCTGAACCCACAGGAGCTGATAAAGGGGAAACACCAAGGGCCTGATAAGCTGCCCAAGGCCAGCAGCATGCAGGGGGATCAAGGTTACACTGAGGTTGTGTGACTTGGATCACATTCAAGAAGGTGGTGGCAGCTCTGTGTTGAGGAAAACTACAGGGTTAGCCCCAGATTTATCTTTAAAATCTTTTATATATATATGCACACGAGTTTCTGAGAAAAATGGGACCCCTGAGTGACTTTCTGAACACCTTGGAGGTACTGGCATGTCAGTGTGAGCCTTTGAGCCAACTGCTGCTGCTCTAACAGGAATGTGTGGTAGCAGAGTAACTGAGGGTTCTGTGTGTGTGTAATTAATAGTAATAATTACTATTAGTAAAATGAACATTGATAGTAATATTAATGTGCCATTAACAGGAACATCTTGATGTTACTCATCAGTATAATGACTAAAAGTTGCTCAAGCAAACACTGGTTGTGATCTGTGTCTCTTCCTGTCTCGATCCCCAATCAGGGAAACAATTACTCTCATTCATGCTAGAAATGCTTAATTGTTCCCCAAATTAGCTTGGTCAGCAAGACCTTGAAGATTCTCTGCAGCCCACTGCAATGTGCAGCACAGACAAGAGCCTCCCTGTCTGTGAGCAAACACATCCACGGGGCTGGGAAAGGGAGTGAAACCCCAGCAGGGCTGGAAAACTGGGAGCAGAGGAATTATCTTCCCAGGGCCTGGGAACAAGGAATGCTTTGAGAGCACGGCCAGCCCCGCTCTGAGCTCCACATCCCTCACCCACAGGCGCCGTGGGTGGGGATCCCAGCTGGGCCAGCTCCAGCAGTCGCTGGACTAATCAGGACATGATTTGGGATATTATGCTGGCAGACATGGCTGAAGTCTCCAGCAGAGATTAGAGTCTGCAGGAGCTCTGGCCATCAGGAATGGCAGTGCCAGGGCAGGGCTGGGGGCACACCCACCTGAGCTGCACGGGCTGCACGTATTCCTTGCGGAAGCGCTTCAGGTCGGCGCCGATGGGCTGCTCCCCCTTCTCGATGGCCAGCCTGTCTGCCTCCGTGGGCTCGGGCTCAGGGATCTCAAACCTGGGGGAAAACACCACACAGGGATGGCAACCAAGACAAAACACAAAGCTGCAGTTCAGAGAAATGTTATTTATATAAATTCAGTGTGGGGAGAAGCAGGTGCTTCTCTGCCATCCGGTTTGCCTGGAATTGCCTCCTCCCCAGCTCCACACCCTGCTAATTCTCTGCTTCTCTGCTCATCACACCATGTCTAGACTGGGATAGAAGGTTTTTAAGGACCTGCTGGCATGATTAAGGGAAGATTAGATGAGAGCTTAAGAGCAGCTTTACCACACTGCATTAAAATGCTGTTTACCTTAATTCTGTGCCTTCAAACAAACTGCCTGGAACATTTCTGTCCTTATTTCCATTGTGCACCCGACTCTCTCATGAGCCAATTCAGCAGTTCACAACATCATCACCCACAGCCCAGGCACACCAGGTGCTCCAGCTCATACCTCATCCAGGTAATTCATTTAAACTGGGAAAAGGAAGCTTGCACTGAAAACCTGGATCATTAAAGTTCCTGGTTTATAAACTTCATTAAAACACTGAAACTTGAACTCATCAGGAACTGGAGTGACAGGACAAGGGGAAAGGCTTCAAACTGACTGAGAGGAGGCTTAGATGGGATTTGAGGAAGAAATTCCTGGCTGTGAGTGTGGGGAGGCCCTAGGATAGAATTCCCAGAGAAACTGACTGCTCCAACCCTGGAAGCAGGGCCAGGTTGGACAGGGCTTGGAGCAGCCGGGGACAGTGGAAGTGTCCCTGCCCATGGCAGGGGGTGGCACTGGATGGGTTTTAAGGACCTTTCTCAAACCATTCTGGGATTTTATTCTATGATTCCAAACTTTTCCATGCCTTCAGAAAGGAGGATCACTGCTCACCTTTCTATCAGCAAACTCAGCAGCTCCTGGGGCTTGCAAAAGGAGCGGTACGTGGTCAGGAAAGTCCGGACAAAGTTAGGATCTGTAAGGATTGGTAAGAAAATTACAGCAGTGGGTTTTTATCCAGTTGCTAAAGATCAGAAATAAAATACAAAGAAAAAGTTTAATCTGCAGAGAAGACACTGAGGTTGTAAGGCAAGCACTGTATTTGAAAAACACCAGAAATGACAGGGCTTGGGAAATTTTCACTCAGTGCTTTGGTGCATTTCCCTGAAAAATATTGACTGCACGTCCAATATTCTCTTAAAATCTCTGTCTCAGCCTCCCCTGAGGAATGACTCTCCTTGACCAGTTGTGCTATTGAGGAAATTTAACAAAAATTGCACATCAGTCCCAACAGCACCAGCTTCCCCTTGCACCCCAAAACTGAGACCCAACGTCAGACACTGAAAGGCAGAAAAATGCTGATTGTGATTTGCATCCACTTCAACCTAGATACTTCACAGAGAAGCAGGCTGAATGTAATAAATATAAAAAAATACAGTAAATGTAATAAATATAACCTTCAACCCAGATACTTCACAAAGCAGCGGACTGAACGTAATAAATATAAAAAATACAGCTAAATAAAAAATAAAATAATAAAAAAAATAACCTTCAACTCTTTTCTTCCTTCACAGAGCCTCAGCCTGTAACAGCTCCATTGCTTTGGCCATGATGAAACATGGAAACATATTTTTGTGGGTTTTTTTAGGGGATGAAAGGTTTGCATACTCAGAATTTTCTTACAGCTTTGCCTGCAAAGCCAAGTGATTTAATAACATATTTTTACTCCCTGCAGATGTTACTTTACATTTCATTACAAGCCGAAAAAAACCTAAAGATAAAAGGATTAAAAAACAAAGCTCAGGATACCTGCATACATATGGTAGGTCAGCCTCTCGATGAGCTTCACCACCGTGCCCCCTTTGATGATGGGAATACCATTCCTGCTCTGCAAGTTGTCCTCAAAAACAATGTTCTCCTCGGAGTCCTCCACCACGAAACGATAAACGCTGGGGCTGGGCAGCCTCAGGGGCTGCTCGTTCTCCTCCTGCAGCAGCACCGAGTCCAGCATCCTGTCCAGGGTGCTGCGGTACTGCAGCGAGATCAGCGCCGCCATCCACGCGCTCTTCTCCTCGGCCGACCTGGCGGCGAACAGGACGCTGCTGTCGTCCTTGGACACCAGCTCGAAGGCGTGCTTGTACTCTGCCGTGTCCTCCTTGTCCACCACCTGCATCTTCCTCATGACAATCTTCTCCTTGAGCCTGTACTCGGCGCTGCTGTAGCCGGGCAGCCGCGACTGCCCGTGGTTGGCTTTGCAGCTGATCAGCAGACCGTCGAAGAGGAAGATGTGGCGCTCGTGTTTGGCCCCGATTTTTGTCAGCCCTCCTTCCATGATGAACTCGTTGCAGCACTGGCCGATGTCTTTGCCTTCCCAGCCGTCGATGTTTTTCTGGATTTCGTTCATTTTCTTGATGGCCAAGTGTTTGCTTCTGATCTGCCGGTGATAGAAGCGACAGACCGGCTCCCTTGAGGGAAGAACAGAAAAAGTCTCAATGGCAACGTTCCAGATTTGCCATCCCAAAAGACTCAAATAATCAATGGAATGAATTGCTTAAATCGTGATTTTTTTTGCCCTCAAAAAGCCCTAATCAAGTTCCAAATAAGCCACATGCACTGCTTTGGGTGGGAAGGAGTAGAACATTGTCCTGGGTTTTAAGATGTGGTTTAGGAGTGTGTACTCTATTTCCCATCTGTTAGAAGCAGAGCAGTTCTCTTCTATTCATTGGGCTGTTTTCTTTGTCTCTCCCCCAGCCAATTCTCCCTCCAGGAGATCTCTGCTGTCCATGGCCACTGAGTGTCCCTGCAGGGCTGATCAAATTCCAGCATCCCATGGGAGAGGCTCTGCCCAGGGGAGGAGCCAAGCATTCCTACCTGGATACAATCTGCCCTTGGCAACACCCCAGCAGCCTTTGCCCCCTGCATTCCCAGAGGAGCAGCTTTCTGCTCCCCTGCATTCCCAGAGGGAGCCCAGGCCCATCTCCAGCAGCCCTGGAGCTCCAGAGGAAAACTCCCCCCTTGTCCAGGATCCCTGCTCCAGCAGAGCCACAGCTGGCACTGCAGGAGGGCTGAGCCACCCTGGCATGGCCCTGCTGCCACCACCCTGACCCACAGCGTGCCAGGGCCTGCTCTGACTCTGTCAGGGCTGTTTTGTATTATTGCATTTTTAAATTTTATTTTCTTCTCTAATAAAAAACCTGCTATTCCTACTCCTACATCTTTACCTGAAAACCCCTTAATTTAAAAATTATAATAATTCATAGAGAAGGAGTTTACATTTTCCATTTCAGGAGAGACTCCTACCTTCCTTAACAGACACCTCTCTTTTCAAACCAAGACAAATATTCACATTATTCTTACAAGTGGGTAAGGTTTTGAGCTGCTGCTCCATCTACAAAGAAAACTAGCAATAAGACATGCCTTGAAAAGGAAATATAGAGATTTTCTAGCAGGAAAAGGGGATTTATCTCCCTCCCTGCCAGCTGTGGGGAGGCAGGGAGGCTCGGGGGGTGCTTACCCAGGCCGGCGCCGCGGGGAGTGCTTGCTGTAAATGCGCTCCATGCTGCACTGCAGGTTCAGCAGGGCAGTGATGGCCTGCTTCAGGCACTCCCTGTCCTCTTCATCCTCACTGCATTCCTGCAATTGCTGGGACACAACAAACATTGATTTCCTTTCAGATTTGCCTCATTTCTAGCAGGGTAAGAAGACTAAAAGACCTCCTCACGTGGTGTTATCAGCAGCACTCGCTGAAATTTTGGTGATTTTAAGTCAGTGACTTTTTACAGAGCCCCAACCAAAAGTAGATGTGCATGAAATTAAAAATATTTGTCAGAGATTCAGGAAAAATCACTGGATATTCATCAAGTTTAGAAACCTTTACCCTTAAATTTACCCTCCCTTTACCCTTTAATGCTAACTGTCAGGTATTATTTTGCCTGTTATCTCATCAACAACATCCTGTTTCAAACTGGTTTAATTCAAGAGTTTCAAGGTTTGAAATAGCCAAGGATTCAGAGCTGGTTTATGGAACTCTGTGTATCTTCCTTCCATGAGTCCATCTCAACAATCCAAATTTAAGACAAGAAGGGGCAAGATTCTCTTTGCTTCTTATCATCCTGAATTCTGCCACCTTCAGCAAACTCAAGAAGAAACATCAATTTTGCACAGAGCAAACACTAAGAGAAAGTCTGAAATTCAAGATTTGCTGCTACAGAAAAATGTAAAGACAGTGAGAATAAATGTATTGCCTTTGTATAAAGACTAAATCCATCTCCACCACTCAGCAGAAACATCCTGAATTAGGAAATTCCATAGATTTTCATATAATCACCATCCACCTGGTAGCAACATGCTTGACCAAAACCTAAAAGTTCCTCTTTTTGGTTCTTTAAGGTGGTACCTAAAAAACTACTGAAAAAATAAAAGAGATTTTTCTTTCTACCCCTTTTCACATCCAAGATCATCTGAACTGCCCATGGCAGAGGCTGGAATGAGATGGGTTTTGAGGTCCCTTCCAACACAAACCAGTCTGGGATTCTGTCAATTTTTTAAAGGAAAATTCAAGCTAATAAATTGGTGGGCAAAATTATGACAACTTGCCATGCAGTTGGGATAAACTCTGTTTTACCTCCAGACTTGTAGAGAAATCTTCCTTACACTCACTGGCATAGCAGAATCCTTGCTTTCCTTCCCCCACTACATTCCCTCAGCTGGGATCCCTCAGTTTCTTCTAAAAGTAATTGAGAGAAGAGGATTTGACACACTGGTCCTCTCCCATGTTTAAATTACTGAATTTTCAGTTTCCATGCCCAAACAACCTCCATATTCAAGAAAGGAAGAGTTTTGTGGCTCAAAATTTCTGGGAAGCAGAGGAACAATACAGGGAATGGAAAAATCAGATGTCTACCTCTGGAAATTGTACTTTTCCTTGCTGCCAGCCATGGAAATGCAAAGAACATGGAAATGGTGTGAAATGCAGAATCCTAAAGGTGGGAGAAGCAATTGAGGGACAATTTCAGATGCTGCTGGATGAGTCACGAGCAGAAATCAGGGATGACCCTGTGCCTGTGAGAAGCAAGGATTCCATCCAGGACCTTGATCCCTTTGCTCAGGCAAAGAGGAGGCTCTGATGCAGATCCTGAAGGTTTTTCTACTAAGGAGGAAAAGTTCTACAGCTTGAAAGAATTTTCAGACTTTTCACACTTTAATTTTATTCATTTCAGTTTAGCTGTTTTCCAAAAAAATCAAACACTGAGGCCTGTGTTCCTGTAAATCATTATTTTATTCACCTCCCAATTCAGAAAGGGTTTTTGGTAACTTTCTCAAGGAGTAAGTCTCATTCTGAGCTTCTCTCCCTACAGAAACTGTGAAAATATGAGTGTTTTGTTGCTTTTTTGCTTTCATTTTGGTCTTCTTCAACCATAATTCCTAGAGGCAAATGCAATGGTAACAGAGAAGCAGTACCACCAGTTTTTAATGTTATATATTGTATTAATACAACATATAATAATAATAATAATATAACATATAATGCAATAATATTATTGTATATTGTATATAATACAATATATTATTGTAATAATACATTAGAATTGTTGAATAAATAGGGTTTTTTTATCCCCAAAACCACTCTGCTTTCTAAAAATCCCTGCTGTAAATCCAGGATTTTTTCAAAGTACAACATAAAATGCAAATTTGAAACCTGTAACTAATGGGAACACAACAAAACACTCTGGATTGACCATTTCTCCAGGGGGATATTTCAGATTTCTGTTCTGTGCTCACAAGGTTGTGAGACAGCCAAGTGTCAGATTCTACTCAGAAATCTCATACAATGTGGATAAAGGCCAAATTTAAAGGTTTTCATTGCTAAAATGATCATCTTTCATGCTGTATGATCCTTTAAAATAAATAAAAACACAACAAAACGGTTTTGCCAGGCTTTATTTATCAAAAATAGGAGAAAAACTCTGCTCTAGAGGGCACCTGTGGTAATGTTTCCCTAAAAAGGGGAAAAACACAACATATTTTACACTTGTAAAACCAGCTCCAGGTTCAGAATTCCCCAGAGCTGTGGCAGCATGTGATTTCATCCTTAAATTTCATCCTTAAATTTCATCCTGATGCACTTTCCCAGCTCTAAGACACAATGGGGCATTAATTAGCCTGACCTCCAGCACCAAGCAGGTCCCTGCCCCAATTCTGGCTTTTCAACCTGGAAGATTTTCAGAATTTCCAGAGAATTATCCCATGCAGGTGATGATCACGGAAAGGGAAGTTCCATTATTTTGAAAGAGACTCTTCTGATGAAGAAATTTTCCCTGATATCTAATTTTAACCTCCCCTGGCAGAGCTTGACCCTCCTGTCCCCCACCCTCCTGTCAGGAAGCTGTAGAAAATTAAGATAGTTTTGGGTTTTTAAAAGTTTTTTTGAACTGTTTTGTAAACTGACTATCACTAAAAATGCTTAATAGTTGAAAATTTACTGAAATCACACAGATTTAGGTGTATTGGAAGCTGTCCCTGCCCATGGCAGGGGCTGGAACCAGATGATTTTTAAGGTCCCTTCCAACCCAAACCATTCTGAGATTTCAACTTTTCTCCAAAATACTGACAATCCATTCACTGGGGATAGGTCAAAATAAATCATCCCTTGTTTTTACTTATTTAAATCAGGATATGCAAAAATCACAGCAGACATGAGGAAAGCAAAAGTGAAATTAAGTAAGAAAAAAAAAAAAAAAGAGAACTTGTGCTAAATATTAATTACAGACCGGGTATTAACACAACTCCTAGAAATATTTAGGTTGGATTATAAATAAATTCTATTTTCTTCCTTCAAACAAGTAAATCCTTTAAAACCTATAACTCACCTGTACAGCATCAGATTTTACACTGAGAAGCTCAAAGAGTAGTTTCTGTTGCTATTTCCAAATGTCAGCTATAGCCACAGGGTGTTTTACCCATTTAATTTAAGTTCATCCCTGTTAGTTAATAATTCATTTACCCTTAAAGCATTACAAACTTTCCCCACACAATGGGGCAAACAGAACCTTTTTTACATTATCCTCAGCTAATTCCAGCTAGGACTCAGGACAAATGGTTGAATATTAAGAATGGATTATTCTGAAATAATAAACTGAGCTGCAGCTGGAGTGTGAGCTGAGACTTGAGAATTCTGACTGAATCTTGCTTAGCTTTTTCTGAATGGACAAAAAATTCAGAACTCACAGAAAGAAGAAATTAGATTTGTGTATTCAATTTTTAACTATATTAGAACTCAAGTTGAATAAATATTTGTTTAATAAAATGTAGTTCAAATATGAGAGTAAGAGATGCTTTTTAAGACTTTTTAAAATTCATTTTTACTTTTCAGAAATGAAGTAACCAATGTCAAATAATTTTAATTTTCAGAGGGAATAAGTAAAATGTAACCAGCTATTTAAAAGCTCAGACTTTCTACATTAATCATTATTTTCAGTCAGAAATGAGAGTGTGGCTCCATTTACCTGCAGCAACTCAAAGTAGTGCAAGCAGTGATAGACTGGGATCAGCATGAGGCGAGGCAGGACATACTGGACAGCCTCCTTAAATCCTTCAGCTGTGGACTGGAAAGGAAAAAAACCAGGATTATTTACACTGAAATACTCAGAATATTCACTGTGCTCCCATTATGTCAATATCCCACAGAAACATGGAGGCCTCATTGGGTACTGAAGAAATCAGTATCACCCTCAGAAACTGAGAATCACTGGTTTATCACTTAAAAAATGAGAAATATTTTCCATTCCCAGTAGTTGACTAAGGCAGTAATTCAGGGTGTAAGATGAGGAGAGATTTTTCCAAACAGTGGTGAAATTCCTGCCATCTTCCATCTGAGGAGAAACTGAATTACCTCAGGGACAGAAAGGAGGCCAGATTTACCACCTGACTTAAATATCAATTTAATTTGAAATAAAATAATTCAATTCCAGCTTTGAGCTTTAAATTTAGGAGGGCAGGAGGCAAAGAGCCTTCCTTAAGGAGTATTGAAGAGGGAGATGATCCAGCTCAGCAAGGAGCTGCAGAGAAAACACTCCCTGAAGGAAGGGCTCAGAGGGATCTCATCCTGCAGGGATGTCCCAGTACCACTAAACTG
Organism: Urocynchramus pylzowi; assembly: GCA_013397555.1. Classification (NCBI taxonomy): domain Eukaryota; kingdom Metazoa; phylum Chordata; class Aves; order Passeriformes; family Fringillidae; genus Urocynchramus; species Urocynchramus pylzowi. The sequence continues at coordinate 128,165 of VZRH01001510.1, read as the reverse complement.
GGCTTAACTGGGAGCACCAGTGACCCATCACTTGCTCAGCAGCTTCTCTAAGGGCATTTCTGAACACCAAGCCAGCCTGAGCAGCATTTTTAATTAATAAATCTGCTACACAAGCAGAAAGAAGCAATAAACCAATGAAAGAATCACAGATTATCCTGCTGGCCAGCAATGACTAAGAAATTACTGCAGAATTATTCCAGAAAAAGAACCAGTCACAGCCTCAGGGCTGAAGGAGGCCTTGGATATGCACAGGAGAAAATGAAAATATGGTGTTGGTGTGCCTGTGGTTGGCTTTAAAAGGCAAAATCAAAGTGGCAGTGTGAGAATTCACCCTCTGTTCTCATACAGGATGTGAGGAGAAAAAAAAACAACCTGCAAAGCACTCATGGATGGGTCAGAGCTGTGCCCTGTTTTTACAGCAAGAGGCAAAGTCAAAATATCTCACACTGAAGGAAGGGAAGGACCTTGAGGATTTCTCCCTAAGTTGGAAGCAAAGAATTACTGACAGAATTCCAAGCTTTGAAATATGAGAATTAAACCATTCAGTATTTCTCATGTGCACTCACCTGGAAGTGGAGAGCCACAGCAGGTTTGGCCATTAAGTTGTTAAAATGCTCATGAAATTGTGGAGAGAGAATATCCTGGGACAAGGTTTCATATGGATCAAAGGCTTGCTCCTAAATAAAAACAGAATTACACACAGAAGTGAAGGATCCAAGCTATTTCTGTCCCAGCTGCTACAATAATTTCCTTTAATAAGCTGATGGAACTTTTCAAGACAATATTGCTTTTACAAAATAAATATTGAGTAAACCACAATCTGATTTCACTTCCAGCTTTTAAATGCCCGTAATTTTCTTGGAATTCCTCAACCTCCCCATCTTTATGGCCCACACAAACTTTGCTGTACTGAAGCAGTGGGAACCAAGAGAAGTTTTTGCTTTTCACCCCATTTCACATAGAATGGCAATTTTACCTCCCCTCTGTCCATAAGGAGGGACAATGTGAAAACCTGGGACACTTCTCCAGGGAAAACATCTCATTTGGGACAGAGCAACCAGGCTCAGGGAAAAGTCTTCAAGTGACATCACGGGTTTAGATGCAAAAAATTATGGTTCTGTTTGGAGTATGCAGCTGTGATTCCACAGATCAGCTACAGCAGGATGGGAGGGAAACCTGGAGGCACAGGGATCCCAAAGGGATCACTCCTGGCTGTGCAGGAATCCCACAGGGATCACTCCTGGCTGTGCAGGGATCCCACAGGGATCACTCCTGGCTGTGCAGGGATCCCATAGGGATCACTCCTGGCTGTGCAGGGATCCCACAGAGATCACTCCTGGCTGTGCAGGGATCCCACAGGGACCATCCCTGGCTGTGCAGAAATCCCACAGGGATCACTCCTGGCTGTGCAGGGATCCCACAGGGATCACTCTTGGCTGTGCAGGAATCCCACAGGGATCATTCCTGGCTGTGCAGGGATCATTCCTGGCTGTACAGAAATCCCACAGGGATCATTCCTGGCTGTGCAGGAATCCCACAGGGATCACTCCTGGCTGTGCAGAAATCCCACAGGGACCATTCCTGGCTGTGCAGAAACCCCACAGGGATCATTCCTGGCCATACAAAATCCCACAAGAATAATTTCTAGCTGTACAGGGATCCCACAGGAATAATTTCTGACTGTACAGGAATCCCTGCAGGAATCATTTCTGGCTGTACAGGAATAGTTTCTGATTGCAGGAATCATTTCTGGCTGTACAGGAATCCCTGCAGGAATCATTTCTGGTTGCAGGAATCATTTCTGGTTGCAGGGATCATTTCTGGCTCCCAGCTGGGCTGTGCCAGGGCCTGTCAGGCTGATCCCAGTCCCTGCAGGGACTGATTCACTCCTGAGTCACTGCTGGGATCAGCACATCCCTCTTTTCACCCCAATGCTTGCCAGGCTGCTGGATTTGGGAATGCCAACCCCACAAAAGGCTTGTTTGAACACTGGTGAAGTCTCAAGTCACAGTGGAATCCACAGTGCAAACCCACTGCAGGAGCCAGGCCAATATTTCCTGACTCTGTGCTGTCTTCTGGAATTATTTTATATTTTTTACTGCATTTACAAGTGCTTTTAGTTTTTTCCACTTAGACTTCAATCAGTGTTTTTACATTTTTGGGTTTGTTTTATGAACATGAGATTAAAATGAACTGCATTAGGGATCTTCCTAAAGAGATTAATTATTTTAAAAGGGTTTTATGCTTGCAATGCTGCAAAAGTGACTGGAATATGGAATTCTGGAATATTGAAATTGATGGCTTTTGGCTGAAGGAGGGCAGGGTTAGATGGGATATTGGGAATTCCTGGCTGGGAGGGTGGGGAGACCCTGGAACAGAATTCCCAGAGCAGCTGTGGCTGCCCCTGGATCCCTGGCAGTGCCCAAGGCCAGGCTGGACAGGGCTTGGAGCAGCCTGGGACAGTGGGAGGTGTCCCTGCCATGGCAGGGGTGGCACTGGGTGGGATTTGAGGTCCCTTCCCACCCAAACCATTCTGGGATTCTATGGAAGCATCACCCTGATGTCCCTATAAATGATCTCAGTGCAGGATATGGCCCTGGACTGGTGTTTGCCCATTTCACCCCCTTGCTGTGTGCACTGCTTCCCACCTTTATTCCTTTGTGGATACTTAAAACTCCTCTATGGAAACACAAACACCAGAAAACAAATTTACAATCTACTGACAATCCCCTTGTTTTATCAGCTGCCTGGTGAAGATCCCTTCAGAAACCCTCAGCCCTGTTCTCAACCATCCATCTCTCACTTTTGGCTGTCAGCTTCTGTATTTCCTCCACACCAGCAAAAAATATTTTATTTTCCCATACACAAAATCAATGCTTGATTTTTCCCCACACTTCCTTATTTCAAAACCATGACAATATTTATGTTTTTAAACCTTCCAGGGAGCTGATGCAGAAAAAACAGACAAAGCAGGAAGATTCCAGCTTGCAAGGCTTGTTTGGTTTTAATTATCCTTCCCAAGAAGTTGAAGGACCTTTTTAATGGAAACATTAAATGAACAACGCTGGCAGGGAGATAAGCAGAGCAAATAAACACTTCACTTTCATATCTCTCTTTAATGATTCCTTCTGCAAACACTGACACAAAGATGATCTCACCCCGTGAGATGATCAAATCAACAGCTCACTTATTAAGCAGGTCTTGCCCTATATTAACTGAATTCATAAATTCAAATATATTACCTTCATAAAAAGCTTGGAAAAATAATCTGGACTTCATTTCCTCTTCAAGTTTTTCAGTGAATGAAAAATCAGATGAGATTTTCACTCACTGAAAAGGATTTGTTTTTATTAAAGTACTGGATGACTCAGAGCAGCTTTTGCAACAAAATCAGATTTTTTTTTCCAGGATAATGCTGCACTATTTCAAATTTAAGGGTTTTTCAATAGTTTCAATATCATAACTGCTTTAATCAATTGATCAAACACTTCTCCTTATCATTATAAAGCAATTATGCTTCAATAACTGCTCAGACTTGGTCAACTGGACTTTCCTACATGAGTGGTTTATTGAAGCAATGCCAAGAAAACTTTATCTTTATGGTCTATTCCTAAATGAGTGGCACCCATGCCCAAAAATCACTATTTTTCACAGCCACAAAAATGTAATAATTCTTCAGGTGGTGCTGGGGCGTTCATGCAATCCTCAGATCTTAAAAACGGAAGATATATAAAATTAAAATTAAAAGTTAATATGATAAAAAGTTTAATTAATATAAATATATTAAAATATATTTATATATAAAAATATATATAAATAAAAAGTTGATTTTTTTAAAATAAACATCATCATTTTAAGATAAATCCAAAAATTTGCCATTCACCATGTGGTTCACCTGACATTCTCTGTCACCTCAGAACAATTCATTTCCTCTCTAATAGTGGTTTGTATGATTGCTGTCACGTTTTAGGGCTAAAACCTGGGATTAATACACATCCCAAAGAAAAGCAGATTCCATTTAAACCATGTCCAAGGACAGCAAGACTTCCATGCCTACCTTGGCCATCCACTCCAAGAGTTTTCTCCCCAGACAATTCAAATGGTGTGCTTTACTCTAAGCTGAACTGTTCTCTTGCCTCTCAGATGCTGCTTTTTCCCTGTGCACCCCCTGCTGAATCCCAGAGTCATTTTGCACCTATTTTCAGGAATTCTGACTAAACTGAGCTCTATCCCTCTTCAGCTTTGGGACTTCCTTCTGTATTTTAGAATAGAAATATTTAAGAATAATATTAATATTAAAGCAATATTAAATAAAATATATTCAAATATATTAAAATATTATATAGTAATATAGTCTTAATTAACACTTAATATTAATATTTAATAAATAATATTAATATATTATGTAGGAAAGATATTATTATATTTTAATATATTAAAGTATATTAGAATATAATATTTAAGAATATTTAATAAAACAATTTTAATATGGAGTATTTTAAAATTAAAAAAAAAAGTTCCTTCCAGTATTTCAGTGCTCATTCAAAACAAACTGAGAAAATAATTAATAACCTTCCAGCAGGAGCCCCACCCAATCCCAGTGCAGTGTTTTTCCTTATTCCTGCTCTTTAATACCCACTTTAGAGCTCAGTGGGAACCAACAGCCCTTCTGCTACAATCCTGAGCCATAAACTGCTGCTCTGGTCCTGCATTCCTGCCTGGAGTCCCTGAAGGTATTTCCCACTCCAGATGTCCAACAATGCATTTGAATGCACACCCTGTGTCATGGTTTTGCATGGGAGACATTTAGGGAAGTGATGCAAAGATCCCAAAGTGAACTGAAGAAAAGACTATTGTAGAGGTGGTAAACTGACTGAAATTTTAGGTTTTGTTTCTTTACTTTGTCAGTGGGAAAGAAAAGGTTGTGGGGGGAGGAGAAGTGTTCTGAAAGTTTCATTGTGATTCTTTCTTTTAGTTACTGTTAATAAATTTTTTCTTTATACCCTTTTAAGGTTCTGAGCCTGCTCTGCCTTTCTCCTAATCCTCCCTCCCAGCAGGGAGTGAGTGCTGGGACTGGCCAGCACTGAACCCTCCACACTCCTTGGTGCATTGGCCAGGAAATCTCAAAATTGGCCAAATCTCACATTGGTGAACCAAAACCACTACACCCTGTTTTGAGTGATTTAATAACAAACATTAAAAAAACCCCTAAACCAACTAAATTAAAAGCCAAACCTCTGCCAGGTCCTCAAAGCAGCTGCCAGCCAGAGGGTGAGGGCTGCTTTCATCTGTCATCTCCACAGTGTCCTCAATCAGTCCCAAAAGCTTCACTGTCAGCTCATGGATGTCTGAAATGTTGCTGAATATCACATCAATGTCCTGAAAACACAAAACGTGGCTGAGTCCTGGCTGGGATGATTTACTTGGAGCATGTAAATATTGGACTGGGTTTTGTCTGAACCAGGAGGTAAATGGAGAGGTGTTGAGTCTTAACTGCTTTTTTGCAAAGGTTGGGATTAAATGTGCTTCATATTTCTTGTTTGGACTCAGATGTTTGTTAGTTCTCATCTCTGTTACAGTCTCACAAATCCTGAGTTCTGCAGCACTTCACTCTAACAAACTAAAAATGGAACCCCATCTCTCTCTCTACAAGGCCTTTTAAGGATAAACTGTCCAATTAAGAAATGACACCTCAATTATTTTCACTTTTAACCCAATAACCAACCACCCGTGCCTGCAATGGGGACTTTTTTATCCAATTACACAAAACCACCCAAACCCATGGAGAAGAAGGTGAAGAAGAAGGAGCAGCCTCCACCCTAAAACCTCCATCTTGTTTTATATATATTACTAGATTCTAAAACCTTCAACTCTAAGTTTGCCACCCTGTGATATTGCACACTCCTGTTCAAACTCCACACCCAGAATCCCAGTTCTGTCATTCCATTTTGGAACCTTCTCCAGGGCCTCAGGTCAGTGCAGTGTTCTCTTGGGGGTCAGTGCCTTTCAGCACAGAAAGTCTGAAATTCTCAGTAACCAGGGTTCCAACAGAGAGGAGCCAACAGAAAGCAAGGAAAAGTTAAGCTCTGTGGTCTTCCCAGCCCTCCAGGCTTCCCTGAGCACATCCAACCTTGCCCAGTTTCCAGAGCATCCTTCCCAGGAGCTGCTGTGCTGCCAGGACAGGCTGGGATCTGGACAGGCACTTCTGGCCCTTCCTGCTCTCACTGCTCCCCCTGCTCCTTCTTGTCCCACAGAACACAGCAGGAAGGAGGTGATTTACAGGAGGAATTTGCAGCAGCTCCAAGCTCAGATCCTCTGAACCACAGGTGCAGCTAAAGCAGCTCCTGGGCTGGGAATGGAGCAGGAATTGGCAGCTTCCTTCCCAAACTCTAATTGCAGATTTTCAATTCCCCACACTCAATGAGGGAGCCCCTTCCCCAATTCAGTGCCCTGGATTCCTCCTCTGACCCCTCTGAATTTCCTGCTCAGAAGTTTCTCTGCCCCAACCTCCCAGTGACCTCCTGCCAGTGCCTAGAGCATGGCAATCCTCTTGTGGGAACATGAAATCCTGAAATTCCCCATACCCATTCCCAAAAGTATATTCCTCAGCTCCCAAACACGGCTCCCTTCTGCTCCCATCATCTTCACTGGAATTCTACCCCTACATCTGCACGATTCCATCAGCTCCTAAGGATTTCCACACCCAGCTGGGATGGGAATGCCTCTTGCTGCCTCTTTTTAACCTGCTGGTACCACCTAAACATCCAAGTTCAGGTTCTGCTGGCCTGTTTCCTTCTCCCTGTCCCACAGGAAGGATCCACCAATCCCTCCTTACTCCTCCTGCGAACAGAATTTGCCACACAGACAATTTCAATGAAATATTTCAATCATTTATCAAACAGAGGTTCCCTTCACATTTAGAGAATCCACAGCCAAGGGCTGTTTTAATTGGAATTTCTACAGATAAGGGGTAGCCTCTAAATGTCAGTTAAAGCATTCACTGCACATGCAGGTAAAAGACTTCATTTTTGTCTTAAGCAAAAGTGAAACTATTACCTAAATGACCAAAATAATCCAGTTACTGCTGGCATCTGACAGGGAATTGTGTCCATTAAGCTCCACTGCCATTAATGGCAATTCCCCCATTGGATTTCACACACAGACAACACTCATTATTCACTGACAGACAATAAATCAAATTAGATTTCACCTCCAACACAGTTAATGCAAAATGGGTAAGTTCTGGCTGCTAATGGGGCAATTAGCACTGCTGATCAATAAAGGACTCACGTGAGGTGTGAAGAGTCTCCTGTTGGACAGAAAAGCTTCCCGAAATACTTTGATGATCAGGTTCAGCTCCCTCAGGTATTGCCTTTCCTCTGCAATCTCATTTCTCACCAGGTCATAGTAGTTGAGCTCCCCAGAAGAAGAGGGCTCGTCCTCACACAGAGAAACCAACCCAATCTCATCCTGATCAAACATATCCATCAAAACCTGCCAAAGAAATCCAGAGAATTACACCCAGCCAGACCTTCACACGTGGCTCCAGCTCAGCTATTTCAATGTGTTCAGAGAAATCCTTGGAGTTTTTAATACAATCCTTGCTGTGTTCACTTTCACAAGGGAGTAATATTTCAACTTTGGCAGCAGGAGGCTGCAGCAGTTGCCAAAGCCATTTTTCCCCTTGGAAGTGAGCACGACCTAGAAAACAAGTTACAATTCATGCAGAATCAACTTGGAAAACAAGGAATCTTGCATAAGCCTTGGACAAAACCTCCTGCTGAAGATAAAACTGAACAAAAATGTTTCTCATTTTAATAGGCATGAAAAATAAAGGTCTTTTCTGTGTTAGGAAGGAGAGCTGCCATGACAAAGTGACATCAGGAGGGTGTGACAGCAGAGAAATGAAGGACAACATGATTTTCTGCCCTTACACTGCTTGGAAAGGCTCCTGCTGTTCCAAAATTTATGCAAGCTCAACTTAAATTTCTGCTGTGACAGATCTGCCATGAACAAGGAGAGAAGCTTTGCCTTTGACTTAAATTTTTGCTGTGACAGGTCTGGCATGAACAAGGAGAGAAGCTCTGCCTTTGAGTAAAACCAGGCTCTCCCTCTGATCCTCCTTTGAACACACCTTCCAGATCAAATAAAATTGAACAAATCCCCTCTAAACACTGTTTTAATCCCAAGCCTTTACCTTATCAGCACACATTGATACTTTAATGTCCTGCTGGGAGATCTCAAAGTGTCGGATATTGAAAACATAATTTCCAGCCAGCTTTAAAATGTCAGCTGAGATGTATTCCAAGACAGCCACGATATAGAGAGAGACATGGTAATCCACCTTGTAGCCCAGGACCTCCTGCAAAGTGAAAACAAGAGAAAACAAATGGTATTTATTCCAGAAATTCATCTAGAATGACAATAAACACATTGAATTTTCGACTGAAATGGATTTTGGCTGTGGTGATAATTTACAGTAATGGAACAGCCAGGGCAGAGGACATCAAATGGAAATTGGAACATCTGCCTGGAAGGGGATGCTTGTAAATACTTGTGTTATTTTGCAGTATTTTAAGAGAGGAAAAGCTACAGAACTTGAAATAATCCCTCCTCTAAAAATGACAGTCCTAAAAGTAGAATTCATTTAAGGAAGGGACTTCAGTGGAATTACTCCTGTACTTAAATTTCCATCTCTGTCTGTGCTTACTGCAGGACTGTGACCCTAATGTGGACTCCTGAGAACACAGTAGGTTTCACTTTCAAGGAGTTTTGGGTAGGAAGGGACCTTAAAGATCATCTCTTCCACCCCCTGCCACACCAAGTGAGCACTCAGCACTCCATAAAATAATGGAACTTTAATAATGAAAGTCTGAAGAGACAAAAATCAGGATGAATGTAGCACATTATCCTTGGGAACATGCTCCATGTCCTGCACAGCTTGCACCACGCAGCCTTTACCTGCCAATAAATGCAGGTGACTTTGTGCATTTGAATAAGGCAGACTTGTTCTCATTATGTGCTGGTGCATCCTCTAAAAATCAGATTCTGGGCCTGTTTTCACACTTCTAAACCAGATTTCACCAAAGAACACCAGTGGTGTTTAGGAACATCTTATTTAATGCTGTTTCCTCTCTTGACATCCCTCCCCATCTCATTAACCCTCAGGAACTGAGATGTTGTGTATGTGAACACAGCAAGGAGACCTGAAAAAGTGCTTTAATTTCTGACTATGCTCCAATAAAGTTTTCTCAACAGTTGGAAACACCTCTGCAGATCTCTTGATTTTTAAACCTGAGGCAGCAGTGACATTCAGCAGTGACTGAAAGGACACTGACACATCTTGGTTGACAGTACACAAGGAACAGGATCTGCTTGTTCTCTCTTCTTCTATTCTGGCTTCTGCAGCATTTTGAAACAAATAAATGCATCAAAGCAGTGCTGCTGAAGTAGGGAAGGTATTTGAGTTTTGTTTATGTTAAAAACTAACTAATCCTACTTCAAAGCAGAGTAACAGATTAACACACTGAAGTCTTGAACACGATGAATTTAAGGATTTACTTTTATTACACACTACAATAAATTCAGCTTTATGGTGATTCTTTGTCCCCTCCTCCAAGAAGAGAAACTTCTTAATTTCATACAAATTAAAGAAATGCATTAAAGGTCATGCTGGGGGGCAGGAAAGGTGAGAGGTACCTTCAGTAAGGGATGGATTTTGTCCACAGGGAGCAGGAGGGGGTTCCTTCTTTTCCGTTTCTCGATGGCCGACTGAGCATCAGCGATGGCCCACTTGTCTATGGGGTGGGGAAATGTCTTCTGAACCCGCTCCTGCCCAACACAGACAGCACTGAGACCAAGCACAGCCACCAGGGAGGTTTAAATAAAACAGCACAGCAAATTGCTTCCCCTCCAGGACAGGCAATTATCCTCCTCCTCAGTGTTTGCAACACGTCTTCCTAATTGTTCTCTCCTTACTCAACTCAGCTTCTCAGCAATCCTGAACAAGCTCCCTTCCCTGAGCATCAAGAACTCCTTCAAGTCTCCTAAAATCTATGATCTTTTCAAGAGCAGCAAGGAAGTTTCAGTCTCCACTTCCAGTGGAAAATGTTCCTGCCATGGTAGGGAGTTGGATATGGATGGTCTTTAAGATCCCTTCCAACCCAGACTATTCTGTGTGACCAGGATCCCAAAATATAAACACCATCAGGAAGTACTAAACACTTTACAGCCTACAAAAAAACCCCCAAGTTGATATTGTTCCTATTTGAGAAAACAGTGTAACTTGCCCTGCATCAGATCAAGTTTATGGCAGGAATGAAAAGCTGAAGGATGAGCTGGAAAAAAAAGGTGAAATATTTGTGTCCCTTTGATTAAAAGTTTTTTGCACATATTCCAAGACCTAACAGGAGGCCCTAACAGAGAAGCAGATTTTCTTAGAGGCAGCTTTTAAACCTCTGCAGAGGCCATTTAATGCCCAGCTTTCTGATCAGCTCCCAGGTTAACACAGGGTGACATTCCCAGCTGGAGAGCAGCCCCCAAATGACCCTTCCTTATGATCCTACCAGGAGACCCTCCCAAAAATGGAGCTAAGGTGGCATTCAGCCATCCTTCAGCTTGGAATCATGGACTTCCAGGCTGCTTTGGGTTGGAAGGGACTTAAATCCCATCCAGTTCCACCCCTGCCATGGGCAGGGACACCTTCCACTGTGCCAGGCTCTGGGAATTCCATCCCAGCCAGAATTCCCAGTTCCCAATACCCAACCTACCACAAGCCCTCAGTGCTCCAACACTGCTTCCCACTGCTTCCTTTAGGAACAATTTGGAGGGCTGCTTCTATTTACAAAACATTTTTAATTTGAGATTCTTAGACCTTGATCCTGCAAATACTTAAGGACAGCATCTTGGACAAACAGTTCCATTAGCTCCAGGCTGTCATGTAAATATCTTATGATAAACTTCAGAGATCTCAGCTCTCATGTTTTCCCTTAACAGCTAAAAACAGCTGAGGAGCAGATCCAACCCCAAGAGCTAATAAGGAACTATTAAATTTTGCTTTTAATCTAGTGATATAATAATCTTCATGCATCAGTATTAAAAAAAGCCCATAAATTCAAAATTATTGTTGAATAAAGGGCATCTAATAAAAATCTAAAACCCTTTGGGCAATTATTGTGCCAATACATGTTTTTTTATATATATGTATGTATGTATATATGTATATATGTGTATATATATAAAAATTATTTGTGCATATATAATATAAATAAAATTAACATAAATATATACATATCATACATATATATTATATTAAAACATATAATTATATACATTTACCTATATATAAAATTTTCTTTCATTTCCATGCACACTTATATAATTTATATGAATACAGACATATAAATTTATTTATATGTCTGTATTCACACACATTTAATTTATATTCTTTTATATAAATATATATATACACACACACATATATTTATATTCCTTAT
>VZRH01001510.1:87523-102088 GCA_013397555.1 Urocynchramus pylzowi | reverse complement strand
AACTCGGGTAATTCCTTCCCGAGGGGATGTTTCCCTGCCCGGGGGGAGTCCTCAGCTGAGGGAGGCTCCCTAAACTCGGGTAATTCCTTCCCGAGGGGATGTTTCCCTGCCCGGGGGGAGTCCTCAGCTGAGGGAGGCTCCCTAAACTCGGGTAATTCCTTCCCAAGGGGATGTTTCCTTACCGAGGGGATGTTTCCCTGCCCGGGGGAGAGCTCCTCAACTGGGGCAGGTTTCCTTACCTAGGGGAGATTTCCTTAACTAGGGGATGTTTTCTTACCTAGGGGATAATTCCTTACCTAGGGAATGTTTCTTACCGAGGGGAGATTTCCCTGCCCGGGGGAGATTTCTTTAACTAAGGGATGTTTCCTTACCGAGGGGAAGTTTCCCTGGCTGGAGGGTATCTGCCTACCTAGAGGATATTTCCCTGTCTAGGGAATATTTCCTTGCCTAGAGGAGATTACCCTAGCTGGAGGATATTTCCCTGCCCAAATTATTTTCCCTACCTGGAGGATATTTCCCTGCCCAAATTATTTTCCCTGCCTGGAGGATATTTCCCTGCCCAGAGGATATTTCCCTGCCTGGAAGCAGTTTTTCTGAAGGCTCTTTCCCTCCCTACCTGCAGGCATCTTCCCTCCCTGCCTCGGGGCTGTGCCTCTCCCTTCCCAGGGGATGTTCTCTCCCTCCCTGGAGGCTGTTCTTCCTACCTGGATGCTATTTCCCTGCCTGCAGGCTGTTTTACCCTGCCTGGAGGCAGATTTTTCCTACCTGGAGACAGATTTCCTCCCCACCTGGAGGATGTGACTCTCCTTACCTGGAGGCCTCCCAGAGACCAGTGCCTCTTCCTACCTGAGGGCTGTTCCCATCCTTACCTGAATTCTCTTCTGCTCCCGATTTAGAGACTGTTTTCTTACCTGGAAGGAATTTCTCTCCCTACTTGGAGCCTTTTCTTCTTCCTTCTTGGAGCCTGTTTTCCTACCTGTAGACTGTTCTCCCTGCCTCGAGGCAATGTTTCTCACAGCCTGGAGCCTGTTTTCCTCCCCAGCTGGGAAGCAGTTTTCCCAACCTCGAGGCAGTTTTCCTCCCTGCCAGCAGTTTCTCTCCATACCTGGAAGGAGTTTCTCTCCCTCTTTGGAGGCAGTTTTCCTCCCTGCTCCTGAGAACACCATTCCCTTCACCCACTGATCACCCAAATCCAGCTAAATTTTCCCTCATTTCCCTCCTGGCAGCATAATATTCAAATCTCACACCTTATATCCCCTCCACTTGCCATTTTAAGACTTGTCCACAGAGGGAATGGGTAAATTAAACCAAAGGGAAAAAAAAATGTGCCTTCCTGCCAGTAAAACGGTGATCCTTCTTGCTAACAGATTCCCTGGAGGAGCTTGATGCTTCCAGAGGCAGAAACTGCTCCTTCTGCTCTGTGGCTCAACCCTCCTGTCCCTCCAGAGCAGCCTGGGAGGTTCCCAACAAAATATTTATTTCTGTATTTATATCTATTCTATCTATACATCTAAAATATCTATTTATTTCTGTATTTTTATTCTTTCTATTTATTTCTATTTTACACTTGTTCCTCAAACCCAAACTGTGAGCAAAAAGGAAAAGTAATAATGGGATAATGGTGGCACAACCCACAGTTCCTACTCCTTCCAGAGTTTAGGACTGACCTTGCTGGGCACTGTTTAGATGGGATATTGGGAAGGAATTCCCAAGGCCAGGCTGGACAGAGCTTGGAGCACCCTGGGACAGTGGAAGGGGTGCAATGGGTTGGGGTTTAAGGTCCTTTCCAACCCAAACCAGTCTGGGGTTCTATGATTCTGTAACACTTCTGGGGAACAAATTGTGTTTGTCCAGATATTTATTCAGAGTTTCAGGAATTCTCAGCCCACCTGTCCCAACAGGCCCAGATCAGCCTTGAGAGCAGTCCTGTCGAGTGAGGAAAAGCTGTGAGGTGTGAGAAGCACAGATAAGATAATTCAGGAAGACAAGTTTGGTCATGTGTCCCCCTCCTGAAGTGATTCCTGTTACACAGAGTGCTATCCTGCCTAATTCAGCTGAGAATTAACAAATTCCAATGAAACTTTCCTCTGAGTCAGGACAAATACACAGGTTTTACAGCATTAATAAAAACCCCACCACACTATTTTAATCATAAAAGGCACATTTATGAAATCAAAGTGAGGCTCATTTGGAAAATAAATTAATACATTTCCACACTTTGTGAGCAACAAGATTGATGCCTGAAACTCTGACATCATAATCTCTGAACTTACTTTTATAACAAAAGTGTAAAACTTCTATCTCTGAAAAGATTCCTATTTCACAGAATGCTACATCAAGGTTCATAATTTAAGTTTCAAATAAACTTTACCCCCAGACAATCATCACCTGAGAGGAAAAAGCAGTGCACAGGGAAATGCTGACTCAGGACTCCCCCTGCTCTGTCTCTGCTTTGCATTTTAATGTTCTTTATTCTGTTAATACATGTCAGGGCCACACCCCATGTGGGAGGAAGTGGCTTTTGCAATCCTTTTGTAGGATTTACTGTTGATAGGCAACACTTCTGGCAGGGAGGGAAGATAGGATTGTTCCACTGTGGGAAGTTTTACACAGCCCTGTGGCACTGGAAGATTTGGAACAGCTGAATCTCTGCCTGAAGTGACCACAACTTTGCTCTGAAATGGTTGGTATTTGAATTTCCAGCAGTCAAATTTGCTGGTAAAGTAGATGTTACCAGGGGAAAAAAAAGGGAATAATAATAATAATAATAATAATAATAATAATAATAATAATAATAATAATAATAATAATAATAATAATAATAATAATAATAATAATAATAATAATAATAATAATAATAATAATAATAATAATAATAATAATAATAATAATAATAATAATAATAATAATAATAATAATGATGATGATGATGATGCAGATTAAGCCCTTTTTCCCCTCAAAAAAGTGTCTCCAATCTGTACAGTAAAATCAGCCCCACAGCTGCCCTCCTGTGCTAACCCACTCCCATCAGAGGAGCTCAGAAAAGAACTTTTTAAGGAAAAATTAATGTCCAATTTTCTGGTACAAACTCCCCCAATCATCTGTGTTACCCAGCAGCTGCTGTGAAATCCTCAATACTTTGTCCCTGAGGCCACAAAGTTCTGCTTTCCAGCAGAGTTCTGCAGGACACTCCCAGATCCCCAGCTCAGCACGGAGTTCACTTCACCTCCCCCTGCACACAGACTCCTCCAGGTGTATCTCTGATAAAAACTGGGCATCAGTGGAGTTCAGAGGAGTCCCCAGCACTGTCTGAGCTCCCCTTGTGCCCAGGGAAAATGGGGAACCTTCCTGACTCATCCCTGTTTGGGCTCCAAGGGAAGCAACACCAAACATGACTCAAGGCAGGTTTCTGGAGCTTCCCTCCCTCCACATTTCCTGTTCCAAAGACCATTTTCCCTGGATTGCTCAACTGGCTGGACAAAGATCAGCTCCTTTTGCATCATCAGCATTCAAAGGAAGAAACCCAAACCCACTGATGAAGTCTCTAATCAGCGCTGATTTCCCAGCTGTAAATTAAATGAAAAGTGATTGTTTATATCCATATTTTGATTTCTGCTCTATAAAAAATACAGACGGTGATCAGACAGAGTATCTGAATTGCAGATCTAAATTGACTTGGGTTTGGTAATCCTCTTTAAGCTTATTTTTCTGTGAAACACTCTACATTCACGTGGAAGGCTCTGAATATTGTTCTCAATCTCTGATAAAGCCTTTAATGCCACAGCAGCAGGGCCCTTAAGCAGGGCTCATCCTTCTACTCCATCACTTCCATGTCATCCAGAGGGCTGCAGGCTCCACTTCCAACGGGACCAGAGCCCACACAGAGCCACCCCAGGCCCGTGGCTTTTCAGACCTCTCTGAGGAGGCAGCACTGTGAGCACAGGCCTGGCAAATCCCCGTGGATAACCCAGCACAGAGGGAGCCCCCCCTGCTCTGCCTGCCCTCGCAGACCCTGCCACGGCTGCTCCCGCTCCGCTGGCCAAACCTGCCTCGCCACGCCAGGACGCTCCGGGAGCTGCGGGCACAGAACACTGCCAAGGCTGCCTGGGCACTGCCTGCTGGCTCTGTGTCCCTCAGGAGGAGTGCCAGGTAGCAGAGGGGCAGCAGCAGCCGGGATTCCTGGCGGGATTCAGAGCCGGAAGCGCCGCTGGGCCTCGTCGGCGATGGCGGCGGCGATGGCCAGGGAGGAGGTGGCGGCGGGGGAAGGGGCGTTCCTGACGTGCAGGATCCTGCTCCCCACGGCCCCCGAGCCCCCGTCGAACACAAAGTCATCCACCAGATTGCCCTCACTGTCCAGGGCCTGGGCTCTCACACCAGAGGGACCCCTGCAAAAGCAAGGAGGAGCAGAAGGAAAATGTCCCGAGTCAGGAAATGAATTCCCGTGAGGAGGTGGCCAGGGAGACAGTGAGGAGGGCAGAGAGTGGAGACAAAGCATTTTTTTGGGGAGGTTTAACACTCAGGAGGCAGAGTGGGGGTATCTAACACTCATGGGATCACTGAGGTGGGAAAAGACCTCCCAGACCATCAGGCCCAACCTCTGACCATAGAGCCCATCCCACTCCATGGCAGGGACACCTTCCACTGTCCCAGGCTGCTCCAGCCCCAGTGTCCAACCTGGCCTTGGGCACTGCCAGGGATCCAGGGGCAGCCACAGCTGCTCTGGGCACCCCGTGCCAGGGCCTGCCCACCCTCCCAGCCAGGAATTCCTCCCCAGTATCCCATCCATCCCTGCCCTCTGGCAGTTTGAGGCCATTCCCCCTTGTCCTGCCACTCCAAGGCTCTGTAAATAATCCCTCTCCATCCTTCTGAGGGTTCTCCTCAAGTACTGCAAGGCCACAGTGAGGTCACCCCAAAGCTTCTCTTCTCCAAGCTGAACAATCCCAAAATTCTCAGCCTTTCCTCCCAGCAGAGCTGCTCCATCCCCCTGATCATCCTGGTGCCTCCTCTGGACCGAGGAGCTCCAGGTCCCTCCTGTGCTGGGACCTCCAAGCTGGAGGCACCTCCAAGCTTCTGTGTCACATTTTGGTGGAGGAAGGGACCAAACCCCTGCCATGTTTTCTGCTGTTCAAATAGAAGAATTCCCAAACAGGAGAAGCTTCTTTTACCTGAGAACATCATTGGTGGTGACCTCAGGGATGAACTTCTGCAGCTGCCTCACCTGGGCACTGAGGGAAAAGGCTCTGTACAGCTCCCCCAGGCCGTAGGACACGTTCCTCAGCACCAGCTTCCACAGCCCACTGCAAGGGAGAAACAACTGCACTGAGGGAAAACCTGCCTCAAAATGCACCAGCTGCAGCTGCTGGAGAAGGCAGCAAATGCAACTGCAGGGCACAAGTTCCCATTCCCAAAATCAGGAATCACATCATGCTTCATATTTGAGAAACACATTTCTGCCCTTCTCTGCTTCAACAAATCTCGCTCACAGAGCTGTGGCATTAAATTAATTCTGAATTCCAGTCCTGGAAGTGTTCCAGGACTTGATGAGCTTGGAGCAACCTGGGCAGGGACCTTCCACTGTCCCAGGCTGCTCCAAGCCCCATCCAGCCTGGCCTTGGGCACTGCCAGGGATCCAGGGGCAGCCACAGCTGCTCTGGGAAAACTCTGCCAGGGCCTCCCCCCCCTCCCAGCCAGGAATTATCTCCCAACATCCCATCCATCCCTGCCCTCTGGCAGTGGGAAGTCATTCCCTGTGTCCTGTCCCTCCATGCCTTGTCCCCAGTCCCTCTCCAGCTCTCCTGGAGCCCCTCCAGGCTCTGCAAGGGGCTCTGAGCTCTGCCTGGAGCCTTCTCCTCTCCAGGTGAACGTTCCCAGCTCTCTCTGCCAGCCTTTCTCTCCTCCCAGCACCCTCTGCAGGTATTTAATGATGCTGTCTAAGTTGATTAAGTTATCACAGTGCAAACCAACCCTGGAATAGCTCCACCAGCACCTTCCAGGGAGCAGCCACATTCCCAGACTGGCTGAGACATGTCCTGGTAGCAAATTCAAATATGAGACCACACGAAGTCAAATGCCTTGGGGAAGTCCACCCTTATCAGCACAAGTGTCTTCAAACACACCAAAAACGTGGGAAAAGCAGGATTTTGGGCAGGAAGTGGCTTCCATGGCTCACATTTCACCAAGAGCAGCCAGCAGACACTAACATGAGGCATTACCTGTAGGTTACAGCATCTAAAAAGTCTCCAGGGCTGAAGTCCAAGAGTTTGTAGCCCTCTCTCTTAAAGGCCAGCACTGCATTAGGGCCAAGCCAAACACTGCCATCCATCCTGGGAGTGAAATGGAATCCCAGAAATGGGAAACGAGGGTTGGGAACCTGAAATGGGACACAGGAGTGAGCAGAGCTGCTACAAACAGCAAATTTGCCATTTCATTTCCAGAGCAACAAAACTCTGAGTCACAGAACCTCACAATTGGCTCTGAGCTGGTTTTGCTGCTTGTTAATTGTACAGTTGTGGCATGTCATTAATTAAACCACTGGGGAACGGAGCAGGGCCAGGTAAAGCTGAATTTTAGGGAAAAGAAAAACAAACAACAGGGGGAAAAAAAGTCCACATGATTTCTCAGGATATAAATCAATGACACCCTGATGTTATTCACCAGCAGCAATTGCACTGCAATATAATAGAATACAAAATATTAACCCTTACTGTGTGTACAAACCAGCTTGAACTTAGTAGGCCTGGTTAATGCTAATAATAATGCTAGTAATGCTAATAATAAATATCTGCATGTTGTTTTTTTGTTCCACTTCCTCTCTCCCATCCCAAGACAGGATCCTGAATCACTCCCAGGTGAGATCAGACAAACAGCAATGCCCAGCATTCCAATTTTCCCAAAGATCCAGTGTTTAGCTAATCTCATATTCAGAAAATCAGTATTTAAATGTACAGAATTAGCTAAAATGCTGCCCTAGGAATTCTCTCCACTTGCTCTATAACTACGTTTTCTGTTTGGGATTGCTGCTCTTCATCCCATTATCTGTCTATATTAGGTGGTAGAAAGGTTGTTCCCTTTTCTCCTACATTTACTTTTAATGACAAAACCAGCTAATTCAAAAATAAGGTTGAGAGAAAAAAATACCTAAATCTGAGTGTTGGGTGCACAGAAGATTAAACCCTTTATCAATAATTCATCACAGAATCCCAGAATCCCTGAGGTTGGAAAAGACCTCCAGTGTCATCTGTGAATTTCCTGAGGGTACAGTCAACACCTTTGTCCAGATTATCAATAAAGAGATTAAACAGGACTGTTACAATTATTTAAATAATAAATAATAACTTACTGTCATCTCTTCCTGACTTCTGAATCCTGCCTACAGATTCATTTTAGGACATCTAGAAATAATTTAGAGTCCTCTGGATATGTGGCAATGTGATATTCCATCTTTTCTCTATTAAGTAAAAAAACCTCCAAAACTAAAACCATAAACAAAAGAAAACAACTGGCAATAACTTCCCACATGGTACTTCCATATTTTTCCTCAATTAACAAAAAAAAAAATTAACAAAAAAATTAACAAAATCCAAGCTGTCCTGTCCCAAACCAACCGAATCTCCACCCACGTGTGTGCATCACTGCCTGACAGAAACAACCATGGAATTTTTCCTTTTTTCTGCATTTTTAGCAGCTCTGAGACAGACAAACCAGGGGGTACGTACTGGATAAATATTTCCTTTCACCAAGTAAGACTTTTCTGGTTTGAGCACCAAATAATCCCCCCGGAAAGGGACAATCCTGGGCTCGGGGCTGCAGCCGCTGATCTCCGACAGGCGGTCGGAGTGAAGCCCTGCACAGGTCAAAAGGTACCCACAGGAGATCTCCTCACCCTGGAGGAAACAAAAAACACACCAAAATTCTATTTATCTGCTAAAAAAAACACTCAGAAAAATCCCACAGGCATTTATTTAAATAAATGAAATGTATTTAGCTTATTTTTTAAAAAATTGACTTATTTTTACTCTGACCGACAGGCGGTCGGAGTGAAGCCCTGCACAGGTCAAAAGATAGATCTCCTCACCCTGGGGGAATTAAAAAAACCATCAAAATTCTATTTATCTGCTAAAAAAAACACCCAGAAAANCAAATAAATAAAATGTATTTAGCTTATTAAAAAAAAATTGACTTATTTTTACTCTGACCGACAGGCGGTCGGAGTGAAGCCCTGCACAGGTCAAAAGGTAGATCTCCTCACCCTGAGGGAATTAAAAAAACCATCAAAATTCTATTTATCTGCTAAAAAAACACCCAGAAAACCCCCACAGCCGTTTATTTAAATAAATAAAATGTATTTAACTTACTAAAAAAAAAATTAACTTATTTAAGTAAGTTAAATAAGGATGTTCATTGATTTGACCCCACTGGGAGCAGCTACACAAATTGACAGCATACAGGTATGGAGAGCTGCTAAATATTAAAGACCTTTACTATCTAAATAAATAAATACATAAAAATAAAAAACTATTATCTGTTTATTTAGCTTACAGTATCTGCTTTTAAATACGGGGGGTTCTTTTTCAACTGAAAAATATCTGCATGAAAAAAAATACCAGTGTTTGGTGGGAAAAATCTTAACAGATTTTGGAAGCTACTTTTTAATGAAGGAGCAAAAAAAATAGGAGAAAAAAGCAGCAGAACTAAATTTAAAAACAACCAGAGGGGTTGTGAAGTTGTTTTGGTTCCAGATATTCCCTCCTGAAGTGAAGGAGTTACAATCCCAGTTCCTGACTTGCAGCAGCTGTCATGCACCTGTTTCACTGAAGCAGTTCTGATGATAAAATGATAATAAAATGATGCTAAAAGCCTCCTTATCATTTTATGGATGCCAGAGCCCAAAAGTAAACATGAAAATTGGTGTTTGTCTCCAAATGAACAAGTCATAAAGGAGTTCTTGGAAGCACAAGCATCAGATTGTGTAAATAAAGCAGATAAGGAATGTTAAATATTAGGCTGCAGAAAGTTATAGTGCAATATTTTACATCATCATCATCATTATTATTATTAATTAATTTGAACTTCCTCATTGTTAAGATCTGATTGCAGTTGTTTTATCAAACTGATCATGTTGCTGAACAGCAGATTTTTAACTTTTTTTTTTTTTAATTCACAAGGAAAAAAAAGTCTGAAGAAAAGGAGAGGCAGCTTTCTGGAAGGAATGAAAACTTCTTTTTCACCCTTACCTTTTTGTTCCTAACAATGACTGGGTATTTCAGCCCTGAAATGGAATTAGACAAGAGAAGGAATTACTAGAACAAGTAACAGAGAACTGACAGAACAAGCAGCTTGTCACCAGGAAGGAATTTTCCTCTGGAATATTTTCTAAGCTATGGAAGAACTACTGTTGTCATAATTAATGTTGTTGGACATGACTGTATTTATTAATTAATAGGGGTTTTATTCTTCCCTCTGTGTGCCAGCACAGATCCAACCTGCCTTCAGGATAAGGAAAATCACTACCACAGGAATAAACATGCAAGATTCAGATAAATCTGATTTTAAGAGGAGAGAACTTAACTTCTCCATTTTACTCTCACTTTCTTCCATCAGTTTTAAATGTTTCAGCCTGAAGGGTGACCTGCCTGCAAAAAAAAATCCAAGTCAGTTTGCTGAATACTCTCACTAAGATAATTTTGCCTTTTCTCTCATCCCTAGGAGACAGAAAAATTCAGAAATGTCATTTCAGTTAAAACAATTGTGTTTTGAACAAAACCTTTGTAGTAAATGGAGGGCAAAAAAATCCAGCCTTACCATCTTCACTTTCTGCAGAACTTTCTTTGGCCATCTCCATGTTTGTGACTTCAAAATCAGTCAAGATGGTCCCACCTGCTTCCTGGAAGTCTCTGGCATAGGACTGGGCCACTTGTTTGTAATCCACAATGCCAGTGTAGGGAGAATCAAGGGCCATCAGTCCCTGGAAGGGTTGGAGGAAGAGTCAAGGTTGGAATATTTCATCTGGAATACCTGCACTGCCATGAGGAGGGAGTGCTGCTCTCTCCCCTGTGCTCAGCTGGATCTGAAACACTCAAAGGATGTCTTAGGGAGCAGATCCAAAATGTTTACAGGGAAAATAAAAAGACTGAAAAAGATTATTTTCCAGAAAATTTCTGTCTGTACCTACAACCACTGCTAAGTGACACAGCTACACCACAGCAAGCTGCCAGATGAAACAGCACAGGGAATTCATATCCAGCTTTTCCTTTCAAACAAAGACAGAGCAATCAATAACAAATCTGTGTTCTACAAACTCCACACATTCCTCCTGCTGTGAAAATAAACAGACTGAGAAGTGCTACATAACAACCACACCAACTGTACTGAAACTGGCTTGATCCAAATCCACTTTTATGGATGGGAAAGAATTTTCAGGCTCTTCTGAACTTGAACCTCAAGGCCAGAAAAGTATTTGTGTTAAATTAAAAGATGTTTTCACCTGAGAAACAGCTCTTACAAGGTAATTAGAAGTATGGCAACCCCTTACCCTGCAGAAGGGCTCCTTCTCCTGGATTTCCTTGGCTCCAATGAGTTTCAGCCCTGGAACATTGTTCTGCAGCCCCCTCTCATACAGAGCTTTGAGCCTTGGAATTTCATCCTGTTCCACGGCCACAATCAGCTTTGGGAAAGGAAAAAAGGCACAGCAGTGAGCAAAACAGAAACAGGACAGGTTTGGCATCAAGCACAAGCAGCAGTGAATGAGTGAGCAATAAATCCAGGGGGTGAAAAATGGTTGGTGCCATTAATTGCACAGAATTCTGTTGCTGAGGAAGCACTAACATATCACAGAGAATTAAAAAATAAATGCTAAACTGTAGTTTGAGTTACAGTCAATTGAAAATATTTGCAGAAGCAGCCTGAGATTACAAGTCTGCATGTGAGAGAAGAGAATTTGAAGAACCACTGGGATGCTTTAAAAAGCAAAAGTGAACTCAACCCAAGATGTACAAACCTCCAAGAGCCTCGAAAAGAGAGTGGGGACATGTTCTGACATGGTCTGAGTGGAACTGTACCAGTTTCATTTAACCAAGGAGTCTGCTCACAGCTATCACAGGAGATAAATCCAGACAGAATTACCTGTGCCAGGTTTGCACAGACCATGATCCTTCCAGGCCAGCTCAGCTCTGGCACCTCACAGGTGTGAAGCTCTCCAAGCCTGGGGCTGCTTTAGGGAAAGCTGGTGAAGTTTCACCATTATCTTCCCTGGAATGAACTGCCAGGGGAGTGTCATGGAATCATGGAATTGCTGAGGCTGGAAAAGCTCTCTAAGAGTCCAACTGATCCCCCAGCACTGCCAAGGCCACCACTGCTCCATGTCCCCAAGTGCCACATCCACAGGGATTTTAAATCCTTCCAGGGATGGGGAGTCCAGCACTGTCCTGGGCAGCTGTGCCAGGGCTGGACAAACCTTTCAGGAAGGAATTTTCCCCACTATCAAACCTAAAGCTTCATGGTGCAACTTGAGGCTGTTCCCTCTCCTCCTGTTCCCTCTCCTCTGTTCCCTGGAGCAGAGCCCCCCCTTGGCTGTCCCCTCCTGGCAGGAGCTGTGCAGAGCCACAAGGGCCCCCTGAGCCTCCTTTGCTCCAGGCTGAGCCCCTGCCCAGCTCCCTCAGGGATTCTTCAGCCCCTTCCCAGCTCCCTCAGCCTCTCCTGGTGCTCCAGCCCCTTCCCCAGCTCCATTCTCTTCTGGGGACACACTCCAGCCCCTCCTGAGGCTTTGCTGTGAGGAGCCCAGAGCTGCCCCCAGCACTGGAGGTGGCCCAGCAGTGCCAGCACAGGGGACAGGCACTGTCCTGCTCCTGCTGCCACCCTGCTCTTGGTACAAAATACACAAATTCAGCTCACCCAGGCTCCAGCTGGCCCCTTCAGGACAGGAGCTTTGAGCAGGCTGTCCCCTCAGGTGTGTGGCTGCACAGACCCACAGTGCCACCCTGTGCCCAGCGTGGCAGCACAGGGAGCACGGACCAGACACAGCTCCAAGGAAAACCATGGAATTCAAATTTATCCCTCAGGGCCAAAACCTTGGGGTCAGGATAGAGAGTCCTGTGGAAACAGCAGCTCAATACCCACTGAGAGGTGGAAAACCTGAACTGAGTGTTAGGAACAACTGGGACATGGATACACACCTGGAATGCTCTGCCCAGCCCTGGTTCTCACCTTGAACCAAAGACACATCAAATTAAAAATGGCTCAGAGCATGAAGACAAGGTGGGGAGAGCCATGAAAAACCTTCTCTCAAACTGAGACACATCAGCAGGAAGGGATGATTTGGGGACAGGAGGGGATTATGAACATTATACACATTTATGTATAAAATTATGTGCAACTTGGAGAGTGTGGAGGAAACACCATGAGCAGGCCTGTGCATATGTTGTACCACACATCACACAGCTGCAGTTTCCAAGGGTAAATCAGGGAACCACAGGAATTCCTGTACCTTCCCACACTGTTTGTAGGGAATCCCCTTCTGGTCACAGTATTTGTAGCACAGGGCTGCCCCCTGCACGCAGAGCTTGGCCTTCAGGGAGCCAGGGGTGTAGTAAATCCCACTGTGGATCACACCACTGTTGTGTCCACTCTGGTGATGGGCTAAAGAGAAAGAAAAACACATTGTTAGAATACATTTGTTCCCACTTAATCACTTCTGCTGTCAGAAAAACGAGTTAATTGAGGTCCTGCCTTAAATCAGCATTATAAGAGATGATCAAGTGAGAGAACTGCACAATTAATTCCTCCCCTGGCCTCAAAAGGTCAGAGAAACACTGACACAGCCAGCCCTGGTTAATGATAATCCATCACAGCCTGCATTGTGTTGGACCAACAGGGAAAAAAACCCTAAAACCACAAGTTTTTCCTTCAAGAACAAGCCAATCAATCAAAATGCTTTACAGGCTAAAATTAAATTTTAAAATCCAATTTTTACAATGAAATGCATCTCCTAGGGTCTCATCCAACATAGTATCTGTGCAATCCACAATTCCTTTGGACATGCTAGCAGGCCTGGGAGGATTTTTGAGTATTTATGAACTGGATTAGGTTGTTATTTCTTCTTTGTAAATAGATAAAATAGAGGTGAAAAATACCACAAACATTTTCACTGAAGTAATTTGGTCAGGTTCTTCTCCTTCTTTAAGTTGTGGATGCCCAAAGGTCATTCCTGCTTGGCACTCACACAGTTGTGTGTCTTGGGGATAAAGTCATTTTGTATCATTCATGGAACATCTCAAGAGCAATTTATAGCCTGGCTGATGGGCTATTAAAGACAAGATTTTGGGCTCACAGGTCCTGTTTGGAGTTAATCACTGATGTCTATCCCTTGGGATTCTGCCAGCTCCATGCAGGACCTGTCTGTGCCCCCCCACAAGCTGCACTACTCCTCATCCTGGTTATTCACCCTCCTTGTCCTCCCTCCTGCCCTTCCCGAGCTGCTGCAGCCCCAGCAGTCACACTGCAGCTTGCACACAGTGCAGCAGCAACACTCAGGAGATTTTAACTTAAAATTCCCAATCTGCAGTCCAGCAGTGAAGCACAGACCGATGACAACTCTGCTGAAGGACACAAGGTCCTTGGGAGAAGGGTGGAAGAAATCCCCTGTTAGGGGAGAGTCTTGGCACTGACATGCAGTCTCAAGCTGCACCAAGGGAAATTTAGGTTGAATATTAGGAAAAAGATTTTCACAGAAAGAGTGATAAAGTTCTGGAATGTTCTGCCCATGGAGGTGGTGGAGTCACCATCCCTGGGTGTGTTGAGCACAGCCTGGATGTGGCACTGGGTGCCAGGGTTTAGTTGAGCTGTTGGGGCTGGGTTGGACTCGATGATCTTGAAGGTCTCTTCCAGCCCAGTGATTCTGTGAATTCTTTGAGAGTCATCACAGAATCCCAGGATGGTTTGGGATGGAAAGGACTTTAGAGATCACCTCGTTCCACCCGCTGCCATGGCAGGGACACCTTCCACTGTCCCAGGCTGCTCCAAGCCCCGTCCAACCTGGCCTGGAACACTTCCAGGATGGGAAATCCATCACCCACTTCAACAACAAAGGCAGCTGCTCTCCCACAGCTACTGCCAAAAGCTGCTCCCTCCACACAGATATCCAGGGGATGCCGAGGCTCTGGCAGCGTGTCCCCAGGCACAGCCTCCCGTGGGTGTCCCTGTCCCCTGTCCCGCTCTGTACCCGGCTCCTGCTCCTTCTCCAGCACGGCGAAGGCCAGCGAGGGATGGCGCTGGATGAGCTCCCGGGCCGCCGCCAGGCCCACGATCCCCGCGCCCACCACGGCCACGTCGAACGAGCTGCAGGGACAGGGACAGGGACACGGCCATCAGCATGGCCTGGGACAGGGGGACAGGGACAGGGACACGGCCATCAGCATGGCCTGGGACAAGGGGACAGGGACACGGCCATCAGCACGGCCTGGGACATNCGGCCATCAGCATGGCCTGGGACAAGGGGACAGGGACACGGCCATCAGCATGGCCTGGGACGGGGGACAGGGACACGGCCACCAGCACGGCCTGGGGCATGGG
>VZRH01001510.1:60248-87252 GCA_013397555.1 Urocynchramus pylzowi | reverse complement strand
CACAGCCATCAGCACGGCCTGGGGCATGGGGACAGGGACACGGACACAGCCATCAGCATGGCCTGGGGCATGGGGACAGGGACACGGACACAGCCATCAGCATGGCCTGGGGCATGGGGACAGGGACACGGCCATGGGGCACGGGGACAGGGACACAGACACGGCCATCAGCATGGTCTGGGGCATGGGGACAGGGACAGAGCCACAGACACGGCCATCAGCACGGCCTGGGGCACGGGGACAGGGACACAGACACAGACACAGCCATAGGGCATGGGGACAGGGACACAGACATGGCCATCAGCACGGCCTGGGGCATGGGGACAGGGACACAGCCACAGACACGGCCATGGGGCACAGGGACACAGACACGGACACGGCCATCAGCCATGGCCTAGGGATGGGGACAGGGACAAGGAGCAGGGGAAGGGGAAAAGGGTAGGAATAGGGGAAGGGATGTAAGGAATAGAGGGGAGATGGAAAGAGGAGAGGATAGGGAGAGGGGATATAAAGGAAGGAGATATAAGGAATAAAGGGGACATAAGGGAGAGGAAAATGGGACAGAGGAAAGGGGATAGTGGTGATTAATAACATAAAGGGGGAAAGGATAGGGATGGCAGATAAAGGATATGGGGAAGTGGCTAGAGAATACAGGGGATATAGGAGAGACGAAAAGGGGATAGGGAAAGGTGATATAGTAAACATAGAGGATACAGGAGAGAGGAACAGGGGATAGGGGAAAGGATAGGGAAAGGGGATAGAAAAGAAGAAGGTATAAGGGAAGGAGATATAAGGAATAAAGGGGATATAAGGGAGAGGAAAATGTGACAGAGGAAAGGGAGTGGGGGTGATTAATAATGTAAAGGGGGAAAGGATAGGGATGGCAGATAAAGGATATGGGGAAGTGGCTAGAGAATACAGGGGATATAGGAGAGACGAAAAGGGGATAGGGAAAGGTGATATAGTAAACATAGAGGATACAGGAGAGAGGGACAGGGGATAGGGAAAGGGGGAAAGGATAGGGGAAAATGATACGGAAAGGGATAGGAGAAGTGGATGAGAAGAGGTAAGAAGAGTAGGGGAAGGGGTGAGGGGTGAGGATAGGGATAGGGGACAGGGGACAGGGATAAGGTTACGGTGACTAGGACAGGGGAAGAGATAGGGTTAGGGGAAGGTGCGGGTGTGCGGCGGGGCCGCCCCGCTGCCCCCCGGCCTCACCTGCGCCGCCGGCTCTGGAGCCGCCACAGCGCCGCGGCCCCGCCCGGGNTCTCCTCCTCCTCCTGCTGCTGCTGCTGCCCCTGCTCCTCCTCCTGCTGCCCCTGCCCCTCCTGCTCCGCTCCGCTCCTCCGGGCAAGGTTCGGCCGCTCGGCGCCGGGGGCAGCCCGGGGGCGGTGACGGCCCCCCCCCCTGCAGCCGTGGGCCCCGCCGGGCTCACAGCCCCGGTCAGGCCTTGACAGCGGCACGGCCTACAAGTAACATCTCCCTTTTCCCCTCTCCCGCCTGCAAGAAGGTGATGATGGCTTTGGGGACACTCTTGAGGAAGCCGCCGCTGCCGCCGGGCAGTTGTAGAACCTTCTGGGGATGGCTGAATGCCGTGTTCAACAAGTAAGAGTGAGTCGCTGGTTAATAATTAACTATCAGATCCCTCAAATTCTCTGCGCGGTTTGTGAAGCAGAACAATCAGGTCCCTCCGCTGCAGAAAACGTTTTCTGTCATTAATGCTCCTCTTTCCCCCCAGATTGCATGTTGATTGTTGGCAAGGGGTCATTCCATATCTGCTTCCCCCTCCAAAGCCGTGACCTTCCAGAGGAAGTTGTGTGCTCTGCCCCTTCCCTGGAGTGGTCAAGACAAGCTGGCCACATGGATCCCATCCCTAAATCCTGCTCTTCTTTGACCCCAAAACTCACCTTAACCAGTAGCAGTTTTCTTTCCTTACAGACATGGAAGGAAAGAGTTAAGTCCAGTTGTATTTGTATTTTTTTCTACTAAAAGCCATCTGCCACTTAAGTTAAAAAACCTTATGCCAGACTAAGCACCGCACAACCCAAAAATCACCCGTAAACCCTTTCTGGTAAATCGCATCCTCACTTTTCTGACCGTGCACATAACCAGATTAGTGCTGTGGAGCATTTGAATTATCCATGGAATAATTGTGCCACGCTAGAGCCAGGCTGTGCGTGCTCTCTGTGTCCTGCAGGGTGGACCACGAGCGCATCCGAGCCGTGGGCCCCGACCGGGCGGCCTCGGAGTGGCTGCTGCGCTGCGGGGCCCTGGTCAGGTACCAGGGCTCGCCCAAGTGGCAGCAGGACTACAATGGGCTCCCCACGGGGCCCCGGGGCAAGTACAAGATCGAAGCCATCGACGCCACCGACTCCTGCATCATGTACAGAGGATTTGACTACCTGGGTAAGGTACACACGGAGATTGTTCTTAATGGGTTTCATTTTAATTGCATCACAAGATGAATAAGGGTGGCATTTTCTATACTGATAAATCATTTGTGGGTTTTCTCCCTGTTTACAAATACTTATCAGTCCACAAGGTTTTGCTGGAGGTGTGGTATGAAGTGGAATGACATTGGGAATTCAGCTTTTATCCAAAGTGGCCTAGCACTGAGGAAGTGCCACAATTTTGATGAGTTTGTAGCGAAAAGCACTATAAATATTATTTTTCTTCTGCACCAAGGGATGATTTGGGTGTCTCTGAAGTTGTAATTCTGCTCATTCTCCAGGCATTAATGATGTCTTCAAAGCAGGATCTCTTAAATCTCTTAAAAATAAGAGATTAATCAAGTTTCAGGTGGTCTTTAAATAACAGGAACCAAAATGGGAACAGGCTGTTTTATTTTTTCATAGCAAGGGACCCTGAATTTCTGGGTTTAGTACTTTATGTCAGAGTCATTGTTTATTACCCAAGGTTGTGTAGGTTTTTTGTTGCTTGCCCATTTCAAAGCTCTTGAAATCTTACTGAAATGATTCAAACCCCAAGGTGTTCCTAAATCTCAAGAACCACAAAGGACTTTGGAGATTCATTGTGTGTTACAGCCCCACTGTATAAAGGAATGTGTTGCTGGGTGGTTTTAGGGGCAGTTATTAAATTGAAAACTTAACCACCAGCACAGGCTGGTCCTGGAATCCTGGAGCAAATCCTCACTTGAGCCTTTGCAGATGGCTTGGAGCACGTTACAGATATCAAGCTGGAGAAGTGCATGTACATACAGGACGAGTGTCTGCAGAGGCTCAGCGAGACCAACAGCCTCCAGAAGAGTCTGCAGCAGCTGAAGATCATCTCCTGTGGCAATGTCACAGACAAAGGCATCCTTGCACTCCACAAGCTGACGTACGTGAGCCACCGAGTGCTTCCACAGCTCTGTGGGGTTGGGGTTGTGCTGCCTGTAAGGGCTGCAGTCTGCCTCTCTCAGGGCTCTGGGGTGGCTGGGGTGGGCTCAAGGACAGGTAATTAATTGATGATCAGCTTGGCTGCTGTTCCTGACCCCTCTCCTGCAGCAGCTCTGCAGGGCAGGGTTTGACTGGGTCCTGTAGCTTTCAGTGCTTTTCCACCTCACAGCTTCCTGTCATGCCCCTCGTGCCTCGGGGTCTGGGACAAACCTGGGTGCTCAGGAATGGGGTGCAGTTGGATACTGCAGCTAAAAACCACAAACACCCACTTCAGAAACAAACTTCCAGTAGAACCATTTAAAATACCATAAATTCCAGTCACCACTTAAAATACTCAACTGCAGTAGAATAGTTTCTCCAATTTCTCTGTCAGCAATTCAGTAATAGTTGTCCATTTTCTTTTTGAATATTTACAGGAACCTGGAATATTTGTATCTGAGTGACCTTCCTGGGATCAGAGAGAAAGAAACAACCTTCCGTGTCCTTCAGCAGGCGCTGCCCAACCTGGAGCTGGAGCTGGATTTGGAATAAACACAGCAGCACATAACTGAGATGTATGTGATTTCCTAGGATTTATCTTATGTTGCATAAATGAAGTTATAGACACCACTGTACTTCCAGTAAGCCCAGCTCTCCCAGTCCAGCCTCAAAGGTGTATGTGACCTTTTAAGAAATCATGCAATTAATTTTTATTAAGCTTAAACTCAGTGGTGGATCAACAACAGACAGGGCAGGCCTCTGCACGTAGGCATCTGTTTCCTGTTTTTCTAGGAAGCTCTGAATACCTCAGTCAGAAGTTTTCAGTATTTTATTGCACAGAAGCAAAGTGCAGAGTGGCAGTGGGGGAGTGTCGGGGTGTGTGCGGTCGGTGCCTGGTGTTGGTGCTGTTCCCTCTGGGAGAATCTCTCCCAGTAGGTGGGTGCTGGTTTAATAAAAGAGGTTCTGGGTCTTTTTGTGTTCTTCACACTTGGAGTTTTGTCTGGTTCAAGGATCTGCAGGCAGGCAGGGTCACCCCCTCAGGAGCACTGAGCTGCTGAAGGGAACACAGCTCTTTGTGCAGGAGCAGCAGCTCTTGGACACAGCCTGGAGCACATTTTTGCTGTGTGCTACCGTGGACTTGCAGCAGTTCTGTGCAGCTCTGGAGTTGCATCCTCATCCCTCCTGATAAATAGAAGTCATTGAGAATTGTTGAGGTTGGAAAAGTCCTCTGAGATCATCGGAGTCCAAGTGTTCCCCCAGCACTGCCAAGGCAACTGCTGACCCATGTCCCCAAGTGCCACATCCACAGGGATTTTAAATCCTTCCAGGGATGGGGACTCCACCACTGTCCTGGGCAGCTGTGCCAGGGCTGGACAAACCTTTCAGGAAGGAATTTTCCCCACTATCAAACCTAAAGCTTCATGGTGCAACTTGAGGCCTTTCCCTCTCCTCCTGTCCCTGTTCCCTGGGAGCAGAGCCCGACCCCCCCGGCTGTCCCCTCCTGGCAGGAGCTGTGCAGAGCCACAAGGTACCCCCTGAGCCTCCTTTTCTCCCGGCTGAGCCCCTTCCCAGCTCCCTCAGGAATTCTCCAGCCCCTTCCCAGCTCCCTCAGCCTCTCCTGGTGCTCCAGCCCCTTCCCCAGCTCTGTTCCCTTCTCTGGACCCGCTCCAGCCCCTCAGTGCCTTTCCTGTGAGAGACTCAGAACTGCCCCCAGATTGGAGGCGGGGCCTCAGCGGTGCCAGCACAGCGGGAATGGCTCATCCTCAGGGAGAAAACAGCATTTCCACTCAGATCCCTGGGAAGGGCAGAAGGCAGCGACTCCAAGCAGTCAGATCTCCATGTGTAAGGAAACAGAAGGCCAACAGGCACACACAGGACATGGCATCTGTCCCACTGAAAGGGCTTTTACTGCTGTGGAACACAAAATGTAGTGGTAAAACATTTTTGCTCTGTGTCAGTAAAAAGAGGATGTTCTTGTCCAGAAGTAAAGTTTTATATAGCAAAATACCTCCACTAAATTGGAAAAAGAAGCTACATTTCTTTTATTCAAAATCATCACAATATTATATTCTGAGATTCCACAAACCCCAGTCGTTCTAATACAAACAGGCAGAATTCCTGCCTGTGTCTGGCCATTGTTATAAATTACATTATTAGTTTTGAAATAATCATTTTTGTAACTACAAGCAAGTGCCCTCACTCTTGTCAGAAGCAGAATTCAAGGCTGAAACTTGCAGGAGAAGCTCTGGAAAGACTAAAGAAACAGCAGGGATGTTGTTGCTCTGTTCTCCTGGTGGCTGTGGAGCCTGTGAAGTCCCCAGCAGCACTTGGAGACCTTAGAGCTCTGTAAGGGCAGGAGTGAGCCCGGTGCATCCCTGGAGCTGAGACCTGCCTGAAGCAGCCAGGCAGCCCCTCCCAGCCTGGGCTGCACCAGCACATCTTCCAGCCCTTCAGCAGCACAGGCACAGCTCCTCTCAGAGCAGGGACCTGGGCCCAGCCTAAAGCAGGAGGGACTGGTGCATTTGGCAAGGTGGAGTTCTCCTGCCAAGTCTGAAATGCAGGGACAGATAGGCCAGAGCTTTAAATTTCATACTGTAAGCACTGGGCTGGGGTAATCCTGAACCAGGAGGCAATCAGGAATTAAAGCAGAATGCATTTGCCTTTGGACACAGAACACTAAGATGAGCTTGGAGTTCTTTCTGCATCACTTCCTCTCCATCAGTGACCCAGAGTAGAGGACAGATCACTCTGTGCATGCCATAACTTTTAGTAATTTAGTTTTCCACTGCATATCCTCCATTTATAAATCCCGGATGACTTCAAACAGCTGAGTTTTGAGCTGCCACCTGGTCAGATGTTTGGGAAGTGGTACTTTGATTTCCTTGTCTTGCAGCAGTTCTTCTTGCTGTCCAAAGCTGGGAGAACTTTGCTGCAGGTCAGCTGAGGCAGGTGCTGTAACTAAAGGAAAAGTTACACTGTGTGTATTTGTTTGGAACAGGAATAAAGCACACATGGAATCAATTTTCACATGGAATATGAACTATGAAACTATTCCTACTGTAATCCTGTACTTTCCAAGCTAAGATTCTGGGGTTTTATGACTGGACTCATTAAAGAATTCCGTTAGGCAAGAAAAATATCCTAGGTCATAGAAATGGAAGAGGCCAATCAGTGTGACCCAGAATTGACACTCTGTAGCAGTTCTCCATCCCTCACCTCCAACCTCCCTGCCTGCTCCCAGCTCAGCCTTAGAGCTGCCATGGGGAATGTGGCTCACAGGAATAAAGAACTGTGGAATGAGTTGCATTGTGAGGCTGGATTTGGGGACTTGGGATGGAGTCTGGAAAAGCCAGAGCAGCAGGGAGACATTTGCTTGGCAGCTCCAGCTGCAGAAACAGCCAGTGCATGGAGTAATGTGTGGAACTGTTACAAACAGAAGCAGTGTTTATTCCATCTCCATAATTCAGGATTAAAAAGCACCTGAGTACTCAAAATGAAACCAGCCAAGTGAGAGTGTTCAGTTTGTTCAGCCCTGGTGCTGCTCTTTGTCAGGAATGCATTCCTGGATGAACCTCGCTGTGCCAGGGCTGTGCTGTTTATCCCCGGTGCCCCGTGGAGCCGCAGTGCAAAATCCAGTTTGTACGGAGTTACTCTTTAGCCAGGGGCTTGTTTTCTCCTCAGGATAGAACCAAGAGCAGCCCAACAGCCTCACCTGCCAGCACAGCCCACCCTGGGAGCCAACAAGAGAACAGCCTCTCCTTAGGGTGGAATATTGAATAGTATGGGAAGCTTACCCCTGGCACGTGCTTCCGAGTCAGCCTGGCTGCTTTCCGAGGGCTCTTCTCGTGCTCCCTGCCCAGCTCTGCTGCCTCCCTGAAGCTGTCAAAATAGGGGTGCAGCAGCAGCTGCTCACAGCTCTGCCTCTCCGCAGGGTCCATCCGAAGGCAGCCCTTACAAAAGATGGAGGATCACACAAAACACTCCTTCCACAGCCCTGCACAATTCCAGCTGCTCCCCACAGCCCATGAGTATTCCCACAGGTACACGTGTTAATAATTTTTTTAATGGATTCTAAGAGTGGCTTTTCAGAGTCAGCACGAAGATTGAGGAGCAGGTAATTATCCAACAATTACAGAAATTAATCATGGAATGGTTTGGGTTGGAAGGGACCTTAAAGACCATCTTGTTCCAACCCCCTGCCATGGCAGGGGCACCTTCCACTATCCCAGGNATTAATGGGAGAGAAGTCACAGAACCATGGAATGGTTTTGGTGGGAAGGCTCCTTCTTGTCCCCCCCCCCTGCCATGGCAGGGGCACCTTCCACTATCCCAGGGTGCTCCGAGTCCTGTCCAGCCTGGCCTTGGACACTTCCAGGGATGGAGAGTCCACAACTGCAGTAGGAATTGTGGCTCAAGGAAGAGGTGCAATCACATGGGGCAGCAAACCAGGTCTGTTTTTCAGTGAATCTCAGTCCCAGACTCTCACAGCACATGATTTGTTTATCCCAGTGCTGGGCTCCTCCACAACCTGGAGTTTCCCTACCTTCATGAGAGCCAGTGCAGAGTATGAAATATTGGGGAATTTCACTTCCAATGGTTCCTGCAGGAAAAAAAAAACAGTGAATGGACTCATATTAGCAAACTTTTCATTCATCAAGGTACCAAGACCCAGCTTTTCATGGGAACATGACCTGTTTGTCACAAAATGCCTCCATTACTCCATATGCTCAGAGGCCTGGCAGCACTGAGGATGTGCCACCAGAAATGGGGGAAAGCAGAACAGATCAAACATTTTTTGACTGCTTTTACACAGATTGTAAGTAAAAATGTCATGAGAGTTTCAGCTACCTCCAAATAATATTCTGGTGCACACTGGCAAAGTAAAGGACAAAGCTTTTGGATGGGAAAAAACAGCAAAGGACAGGGCAGGGTGGGGAAGGGAGGCAAGTGCAGCAGGAGGCAGCTCTTACCATGCTCTCTGGATCTGGAATTCTTACCCCACTGAAGAACTGGTTGGTGCTGAATACTTGCTGGTGCCTGGGAATGAGATCCCCTTCAACCAAGAATTTAAAAAAGAAAAAAATTGGAGTAATTAGCGTAATTTTACAGTGCCTGCATTGAACATGGCTGTATCCTCTGACAAGGCTGATACCATCCAAGACAGCATCTGAAGAGGTGGAATATCACCAAGTAAGCCAAGGCAATGTTCCTTTGGGACAATTCATGTCACAAAATTTGGGCCATCAGTGATCCCACACCTGTGTGACTGTGCTGAAGGAAAGGCAGGGCCACAAGTGTTCAGGAGAATTTAAATCCTTTTGGGTGACATTCTCTTTGGACACTCCTGAGGGTGCTGTATAGGACAGAGCTGGAACACAGCCCCACCTGAACCTGCTGTAGCTTTTCCCTGAGGCAGCATTTCTGAAGCTCAGAGGAGCTCCTCCAGAGAGAGGAAAATGTTCAAATCCAGAGCAGAGGAACCAGTACAATGCCAAGCCCATAATGGCACAGCTCCAATCAAAGAGCTTTGCTCTGTGAACGCTGCCTCACTCCAGCACCTGGATCCAACAATCAATGGGAATCTCCTCTGGCTGAAACCCTGTCATTAAAAATAAATTATAACTGCCTAACACTGGCATTAATGAATTCTGGAGGATGAAGCAATCAGTGATGAACTATTTTTCTAGCTAAGGAGCTGATCTGTTTAAAGCCATTAGTCACCTTTGTAGTTTTATAAACTGCTCAGTTCAAATTACAACCCTGTTCATTCCAACAAATTTCAGTGAAAAGTGAGGGGTTGTTTGTTGTCACCCAAGAAATCAGATGTTACACACCCAAACTGAACAGAATCAATGGGACTGGGTTAGTTTAAGTGTTATGGGGGATAATGGCACTTTTGTTTCACAATTAAATACAGAGTGGCTCCTAAATTCGTTGATGAATGACAAGAAACACGTGGAACAGACAAGCTGTGATGTTCACACTCCCCCTCCCAGGCACACAGCCATCAACAGCCCCTGACAACACTTCTGAGACCTCCAAAGCTGGAATGAATTGAATCCAGCTGTTCATGGACCAAACCCTGAAAAACACCTGGATCTTTTAAACCTTTATGAAAAACATTCCTGGTCCTTTCTCATACAGGCACCTCATGTGCCTATGTGGAGACAGCTGAAGTTGCTGTGCTCCCCCACCCCAGCAGGGACCAGGAGGGGCATCCAGTGGTCACCAAACACATCCCACATCTTGCCTAATCTGCTCCAGACCCAGCTTCCAGAGGGTAAGGACAGTGGAGGGATGGTTCCAGGCAGCCTGCAGGCAATGATCCCAATTCTCAGCCTGGCCCACTGTGAGCCTGCTAGCACATGTACACAACGCCAGGAAAAGCCAGCTCCTTCCTAAGGACAGGAACCCCTCAAATAAACCAGCACCTTATAAAAGGGAGAGATCTGCTGGGTAAACTCCCCCAGAGGACATTCCCAGCACAGAGGGCATCCCTCCTGGGCAAGCTGCAGCGCTGCCGGGGCCCCTCACCCAGCGTTCTGCGGATCAGGTACAGCTGGTCCACGTCCGACTTGCCCGGCCACAGGGGCACCCCCGAGAGCAGCTCGGCGAAGACGCAGCCGATGGCCCACACGTCCACGGGGGGGCCGTACTGGGTGTCCCCCACCAGCAGCTCCGGCGAGCGGTACCACCTGGTGGCCACGTAGTCGGTGTAGTAGTCACTGGGACCAGCTGGCTCGGAGTCAGGGGAGAGAGACACGAACACAGGAACGTGGGATCAGAGCGAAGCAGAGAAGCCATCATCACTTGTTACATTTTGGGGCACCTCCTGGGCGGCCAGAGCTGCAGGAGCAGGGTGAGTCACTGGCCACCAGCAGAACCCAACTTTGGAAACACTCAGGATCTGGTAAAAACCAAGACCGTGTTTTCCTCCAAATGAAAATGTGCAGAGCTCCACAGCAGGGCCCTGGGCAGTTCTCAGAACCCATGTGATTTGTCTGAAGAGGAGCTAAAAAAACCCAGATTGGGGGGTTTATTTACAACGGAAAATGTGAAGCCATTGTTTGCAGAGGCAGCCAGAGGGGCTTTTCCTGCCAGGGAGCTCCAGCTGTGTCTCCAGCCTTGCACAAACAACGGCTGGGCAGCTCTGAGACGCCCAAGGCCGACTTCCATCTCCCAGGGCCAGCACCCCCAGCGGCTCAGCCGGCCCAGCAGGGAGCTCAGTTTGTTCACAGAGGTCACCGCGCTGTCCGGGCTCCCTCCCTGTACGCTTTAGGAATCTCGACCCAGCCTTCAGCAGAGCTTCCCTGGGAAAACACACAGCTTCCACACGGGGTGATTTGCAGTGCATCAGATACAGACGAGTGAGGGTTGGAATGGCTCATCCCACACTCCCAGTACATGAAAAGTGTAGATAAATTCAGCACTCACTCAGTATTCGAGCAAATCCGAAGTCACAGAGCTTGATGACCGAGTGCTTTGTTATCAGGATGTTCTCTGGCTTTACATCCCGGTGGATGCACTGGAAGAAGGAAAAAAAGCAAGGTTACAAGTATTTATCCTGGCCCTCAGATAAATTCAGCCACACCCCCTTGCACACTGTGCCAGGCAGTTCTTCCTGCTGAAAGGGAAGCTGGAAGGATTTGTGAGCAGCAGGGCAATGACCTGTCCACAGCCCCCCTTTGGGGAGAGGCACTGTGCAGGCTCCCAGCTTCAGCTGCCAGCTCTGTATGCCCTGGGCAGCACGGAGGCAGCTCCCTGAACCCCCTGGGAAGCTCCTGCCAAATGGTTCTGCTGACAAAGCTCAGCAAGGGCTCTGCTCAGCACAGGTGAGACACATCCAGAGCTGTGTCCAGCTTTGGGACCCTCCAGAGAGGGAAGATGTGACTCCAGGGAAGGGCCACTGAAATTTACAGGACTGGGGTGTCTGACATCCAAGGAGAGGATGAGGGAGCTGGGACCACCAAGAAAAGGCTGCAGGTGGAACTCTTCAATGTGCATTAAATACCTGATGGGAAGGAGTAGAGGACACTGAGCCAGGCTGTTCTTGGTGGTGCAGTGAAAGGACCATGGGCACAAACTGAACGCACAGGAAATTCCATTTAAAGCTAACCAATTTATTTTATCTTTTTTACTGAGGGCATGGCCAGACACCCAAACAGATTGTCCAGAGAGTCTGTGGAGCCTCCAGCCTTGGAGATACTGAAATCCTGACTGGAAAAGTTTCTGAACAGCCTGTTCTAGCTGAGCCAGACTGACTGGAAGGGTTGGATGAGAAGATCTCCAGAAGCCCCTTCCAACATCAGCAATTCTGTGATTCTTTGGAGGTGACCTTGTCCTTCACAACAACTGAATTTGGGCTTGGCAAAGAATTTCTGCTGATCAAACTAACAAAGACCTTTATTTCTTTTGTTCTACTCAACTCACTGGGGTCTCACTCACGTCGTCCCTCTCCCATCATCACCTCAGAGCAAACACCTTGGACTTTGCTTGCCAAGCAGGTGGTAAATTATTGTGTCTCCTCCTGAGGACTGAAATGCTGCCTATTAAACCACTG
Source organism: Urocynchramus pylzowi (assembly GCA_013397555.1). Taxonomy (NCBI): domain Eukaryota; kingdom Metazoa; phylum Chordata; class Aves; order Passeriformes; family Fringillidae; genus Urocynchramus; species Urocynchramus pylzowi. Next base: position 75,315 of record VZRH01001510.1, on the reverse strand, counting down.
CCATGGAGCTCCAAAAAGGGCAGCTGCATAAAACCTCATTACCTGTGATCTACAGCAGGTCAGGCTGCAGCATCTCATCGTTCCCTCTGCTCTCAAACTCCACTAAATCTTCCACACTGAGCAGGGGAACAGAAAAAAGATGCAAACCAACAAATCTTGGAAGCAGGAGAGACCTGTGGCCAAGCTCCTGTGGCTGAACTGGACATAATTCCATCAGCAAAGACAAAACACCCATTCCAGGGCCATCTCCTGCCCCACTCTTAAATCTCAAATGTTGGCAGATGAACAAAAACAAAGACAATTAGAGCTAAGTTTGCCTAAAGAGCTTTTCCAAAGGGCTCCTTTTCCTTCCCTGCTTCTTAAAATGTTCCCACTGAAGTATCTGACACACACACAACTCATGTCTCCCTCCAGAGAGCAGAGGAGGGAGTAAAATGGGTTTACTGTGTCTAAGTTTTGATATCTTTTCACTGGTGCCATGACTGAACCCCATGCCAGTCAAGTGAAGGACGTTCTGTGGAATCAGCAGCAGTTTGCTCAGGTCCCAGCTGATGAGCTGGTAAGGCAGGTTCCTGAAGAGCAGCAGTAGTGCAGGGCCCAGGGAATCACCCAAGGATCATTCCCATTCCTCCTGGAAGCTTATCATTAGAGCAAATCACTCCCTAACAGCCAAGCCAAGGGGCCTGTGTGACAGTGAAGGCAGCTGGTGTGGCTATACAGCAATATTTCAGGTGTGTTTCCTGTTCAAAACAGGAGATTCCATCTGACTCCATCCCATGAAAGCTCTGGAATCAGGAAAATGCCAGCAGAACCCCCCTCTCTCCTCCAAGGCCACGTTCCAGCAATCATTGGTGCAACTCAGGGGACTCACATTGTGTTTATGGCAGAAGTTCACAGCCTGCAGGGTCTGCCAGGTTATGCTCTTCACCAGGTATTCTGGAACCCTGTTGGAAAAACCACAGTTCTATTTTGGCCATTAATAATAAATTCACTGTTTCGGGGAAGATGATTGCTGACATTGTACAGGGATCTCTGAGCAAAACCATCAGGGAAGTCAGGAAACACCTGCAAAGCCAGTCAAGGATTTATGGCTGGTACCACTGTCACAGCCAGCATGGGCTGCCACTGTGACCACACAGCAAAGTGTGTGAGTCCATCTCAGACCCTGTCCTACGATTCCTGGCAATCCTGAAATGCCAGCAGGAATTTCTGCCTCAGCAGCTCTCAGGGCTGGAACTGCTGGAGTATCCATGGTATGGATAGATGGAATGCTGCCATGGCCCTCATTGCCCAGAGTGGAGAGGTGAAAAATGGGCCAGGGAAGGGTGCTCAGAGCAGAGTATAAAGCTCTGCTTTGGTTTGGATCCCCCTCCTTCCCTCCCACAGCCAGCAAACACTTCCCAGCTTGCTCTCCTTTCTTTCAGTTACTGGGCAACAGTTCTTGAACTTCCTTGGCTGTCTGTAAGGGTCTTCACCAACCCCAGGAAAGGCAGAAGTGACAGTCTTGGCATTTTCCAACTCAAACACAATTTTATTTCACATGTTTAGTGCTGAAAAGCTTCTGACTCATAATAAAGAAGAAAAAAAAAAAAACTACCCAAAACTAAACCAAAACAATGCAAGCCTGAGTTTTTCTTTCAAGCTTGGCTTTCACTTTGTGCTGTCAGTGGGTCAGTGACACACTGCTGACACTGTGAGTAGAGATTCCTTCCAGAAACATCCCTGAATGATGGGAGTGCTGCTGTGACAGCTTGAAAAGGGGATGGAGTTGGTCAAATGAGCTGGAATCAGGACATGCCCACCCATCATACCACAAAAGCCTTGACCATCTGCCCTAGCAAAGCTGAAAAGGAAAGCATGCAGCCAGCTGTTACATGTTCCTTCACGTTGGAGTTGTTCTGATCAACAGTCAGCAATTGGGAAGCATTTCCTTCAGGAGAATTATCCATCCCCTCTTCAGATCCCAGTGAACAGCTTCAAAGTGGGATGGCAGCTGCTGGGCAGCTCACAAAGCTGTCAGCATTGTCACATGCTATCAGCATGCTCCTTTCTCCTGGTGCTCCTCACCGGGGAGAAAGGGAGTAAATAACAAGCCCTTGTTTACTCAACCCCCCATCCTGCAGGCAAATTCACAGCCCAGGCCTGTGAAACGATTTATGGATTTGTGCTTAGCATTTCCCCAGCACCAAGGCACCCGGATAATTAGGGACAGTGGGAGTGGCACTTACAAGGTGTGGACAGAACAGACCCTGAGTGGAGCTCACGCTCGGTGCAAGCACCTGTTTGAAGAGGAGTTTTGCAGAGAGGTGCAGGCACAGCTCTTAGGAATTACTCCTCACTCTGAAGGGCTCAAAGTGTTCAAAAGTGTAGATGTGGCACTTGGGAACAACGGTTTAGTGGTGAACACGGTAGTGCTGCATTAACAGTTGGACCCGGTGGTCTCAGAAGGCTTTTCCAACCTAAACGATTCTGCAAGTCCCTGATTCTGTGTTTGGGTGCCCAGTGCCCACAGCGATGGGAGCAGTGGAAGGAGCAGCTGCTCCCAAGCCCCGGGCTGGCTGCTCCCCCGGCTCGGCGCTCCCGTCTCCGTGGTGAGCGGGGCTGTGCGGGAACGCGGCTCCCCCGCCGGTCTTGTGCCAAACCACAGTAACAGAGACAGTCCCGGGCACCGGGCTGAGAAACCCCTCCTGTAATTAATGAAATTCCTCTGAAAAGCCCCAGGGCAGCAAATCGGACACCCCGCCCCTGAGCTCCCGGGGCGAGGGGGCACTCACCCGCGGGGGTGCTTGTCCAGCTCATGCAGCACGGTGTGCTCGCAGTACTCGAACACCAGGTGCAGCCGCCGCTTCCTCCTGAACACCTCCAGCAGCTTCACCAGGTTGGGGTGTTTGAGTTGCTGCAACACACAGGGGGTGGGCTGGTCAGGAACTGCACAGGGTGAAGGAGCTGGGCGCAGATTTGTCCTGCAGGGTCACAATTCCTTAAGCTGAACCCTTTCTACAAGCACAGCTCAGCCCCAGCTCAGCCTCTGTGTACTTATTTTGGGAGCTGACTGACATGGGTGGGCAGCAAGCTTGCCCAGTGTTCCATCTAGCCCTGCCCTCTGGCAGTGGGAAGCCCCAGTATCCCCCTTGTCCTTGGATATTGGGAATTCCTGGCTGGGAGGGTGGGCAGGCCCTGGCACAGGGTGCCCAGAGCAGCTGTGGCTGCCCCTGGATCCCTGGCAGTGCCCAAGGCCAGGCTGGATGGGGCTCGGAGCAGCCTGGGACAGGGGAAGGGGTCCCTGCCCATGGCAGGGGGTGGAATGGGATGAGCTTGGGAACCCCTTCCAACCCAAACCATCCTGGGATTCCATGGTTTCAAGAGTCTGCAAACTCCCACTCCACGTTCCTTGGCTCCTGGCCACAAAAATCCCTTGGTCTGCAAGGTGTTTACTGGGCAGAAAAATAATTTATCAAGGCCCATCATTTTCTACTGATGAAACACTGATCTCACTCCATCTCTGACAAACAGCAGTTGCCTAAGCCAGGAAGTGCCTCAACAAACAAACAAAGAAACTGTTACTATTTGCAGAGAAAAAGCTGAAAAGAGTGAAGCAGGTCTGCACTTGTTAAAGTCAACAGTGCCCCAACACAGATCCTGCTGTGCCTGGCTGTGGTGGCTTTGGATCCTTAAGGATGATGCAGTTCCCAGCTGCTTTACAAGGGACTTCTGCCATTTCCCTTTTCAGATGCTTAGTATCCTTTAGATCCTAATGTAAATCTAGCATTATTCACTGAAATAATATAGCTACCATGTCCTGTAGTGGTGTCACCACCTGTCTCCTTTGGATAGGAGAAAAACTTTGGCTGCTTCTTCCAAAATGTAACTGAAAAATAATTATGCTTTTTCCTAGATGATTGTTTTCCCAGGATAGCAGGTGTACAAATCATGAACACCCTGGAAAAAAATGCAAAGGGGACACTTACCATTTCTTGGAACACAAAGCTGAGGGTACTGTGTGCCATCACCCAGCAGCAAGTTTGTAACAAAGAAAAGGAAATTTTTTTTTTTCACACAACACATTCCTAAAGCCTCAGGGAACTATGGAGACCAAATGAACACATGAGTTCCAAAGAGATGGGACAGAGTCCCAAAAGTCTGCAGACGGATGAAGCCAACAGGCACAGCCTTTGCTGCAGAATCCTTGCCCAGAAGCTGGAAGTGTGACAGGAAACCTTACCCGATCCTCTCCCCCTTTCTCCCGGGTCTCTCCTCATTTCTTCAAGCTGGATAGATTTGGGGTGTGACTCACTGCAGATGCTCCCGTGCTTTTATTTCATGGGGAAAATAAAGCCAGAGGCTGAAGGAGTAACCCATTTCTGTGCGAGGATGAGCCCTCTCAGAGAGGTCAGGAAAGGATCAGCACAGACAAGGCTCACTGGTGCCGGCTCTGCTGTCGCTTCCATGTGGAATACCCGATCCTGCACAGCCCCTGGCATTCAATCCACAGCTGGATCCTGCACAACCAGGGGCTCAGAAAGGGCGTCTGAAGGAGGAGCTGGGGCAGATTTATCGATTGTAGAGCAGGGAGAGCTGTGTCCCCTGGCGGTCCCCCTCCTCATGCTGCCTAGCCTCACTTTCTGTCCATGTGTTTTATAGTGGCTCCAACTGTTCTGGGGAATCTCCTGGACGCAGAGTGTCTGTGACACACACCAAGGGCAGAGCTGTGCCCACACCGGCCAGGACATGGCTGGCTCCATGGGGGACAGAGCCTGGGCCAATCCCTCTGTGCAGGGCACACCGTGACTGCGCTCCTCCTGCAGAAGTTCGCCGGCACCTGGCGGCTGCTCATGGCCGCGGCTCAGCTCCCACCTGCTCCTGCCTGGGCTGGGCAGGATCACCCGGCATCGCCATCTCTGGACAAACGGGTCCGACATTCCCTGGCTCTGGCTTTCTCCCAGAGGAACCGACTGACCTGGGCACTTCATGGTGCTCCTTCACACCCGTCTCTTTGCTCCCCCCTCACGACACCCCATCACCTCACAGATGCCCTCACGCTCCGTCTCTTCATGGCTGCGCTCACACCCCGTCACCTCACGACGCCCGGTCCCCTCAAGACACTCTGTCCCCACCTTGCTGTCCTCACACCTTGTAGCCTCACGATGTCTCTTCATGGATGTCCTCACACCCTGACCCCTCACGACCGTCCCCGGCACCGCCCTCAGGGCTCGCCGCTCCCGCCGGGGCTCGCCATGGCGGGCAGAGCCCGTGCCGGCAGCGGGGTCCGTCCCGTCGCACCCGCCCACCTTGAGCATGCGGATCTCCCTCAGGGCGATCTTCCGGATCACCGGGTCCTCCTCGGACTCCACGAATTTCTTGATGGCCACAATCTGCCCCGTGTCCTTGTTGCGGCACTTGAAGACGACGCCGTAGGAGCCCTCCCCGACCTTGCCCAGCTTCTCGTAGCGCTCCATGGCCGGGCGGCCCCGCCGCGCTCCGCCGCCGCCTCAGCGCGGAGCCGGGGCNCCAGGAACCGCCCCGGGGACACCGCCACGGCCGGGGCGGGCCCGGGGGAAGGGAGGGAGGGAGAGCGGGGATCCCCATGGCCGCTGCCGGGGCTGACTCCGCGCCTCGCGATCCCCCCGGGCTTCATGCCCCGCAGGGCCGTGTTCATGGAGGGACAGAACCACTCATGGCCTGGGTTGGAAGGGACCTTAAAGACCACCCAGCTCCAACCATCCTGCCATGATCATGTTGTCTTTGCCCCTCTCTGCCTTTCCACAGGATCGCTAGGTTGGACTCTGTTTTCCTGCAGGGTTGGAAGAGGGAACATCCTTCCACAGGGTCTGCCAGCCTCAGGCAGCAGCCGTAAGCAGCAGCTTCCCTCTGGAACCTGGAGGTTTCCCTGGAACATCTTCCCACTGCACGGTTCCAGTATCTCAGTCACTGAATGGGCTCCTGCCAGCAGCCAGACCCTTCTGTCAGTGGAGCTTTTCCATCCCTGACCACCCAGTTCTCTTTCCTGGTGCACCTGCCTCGGTCCCTGGATCCTCATCCCTCTTCTCATCCCCTGACCGAGGTGGCCTTTTGTGGTGGTAATTGCTTTCAATATTAGATCTGAGTGTGGGCACCTCACTCCATCTCATGCCTCCTCCCTCCCCAATCCTTTCCTGAGGTGCTTCCCAACTCAGAACAAAGATCCACTAATTATTTTTCTTCCCAAGCCACATTCATCAGGGATGTGCAATCCTCACATTCCAGCTGCCAAGACTGACCCTCAGAGTCAACCAGCTCCTGCAGAGGAGGAATATTGCTGTATATTTATTTATAAATATAACTGCCAGTAACTGGCAGTTGTGTTGTCCGAAGACACATTCATTACATTAATTTTTCAGCCTCCTTCTCCCTCTACCTCAGCAGATCCCTGAAGATCAGGGATACAGGTACAGCACCTGAAGCCCCTGCAGTAAACAGCCAAAGTGTGAGGACAAGGTGTAAACTGCTCTAGATCCTGCCAATGCTGACCCATGTATTTTTCTACTCTGAGCAGCCCTTTGAAGCCCACCAGCCCCTGCTCTCTTCCCAGGTACAAGGCAGCCAGCCTCTGCTTTTCCAGCCAAACAACTCCTGAGTGGTTCCTTGGTGCTCCCAGGTGACTGGGCCAGGAATAATTTGTCCCTGCTCCTGTGCAGTCCCCGGGAGCTGCTGCTGGCTCCCCGCAGTCTGCAGGACACAGAACAGCGGCGCCAGGCCCTTCCCACAGCAGCCACAAAACCTGGAGCCCGGCTGGGTCCTCCCCAGATCCCTCTGACAAGGTATTGTTCCCAGTGAGCCACCACACCACAGATCAAATAAAAGCAGTTTATTTGGCATAGACTGAACTGCAACAGAAATTCCCGTGGAACAAAGCCTGGTTACACAAACTGAACGAGTGCAGTTATGAGTCTCAGTTACACCTAACAACTAAACAAGGTAAAAAAAGCACATTTCAGAGTCTCCCAGTCTTGTCCTTTCCATCCAGAGACACCGTGGCTCCCCTGATGCGTTGTACCTTTCTTCTTTAAAGAGATGTCAGCACAATTCCAGCTGTATTTTTCACTTGCAAGGAATTTGGTTAGGAAATCCAAAGAGATTAATCCACAGACTGCTCTTCCCATGCTGTTTGTACTTCCAAGAGCTCTGGGAGCCTGTTTTAAGGCTTTCAAGTCAAGTACATGACCTCGTGCATCCAATAATTAAAATTTTGATAAATGCTGAGCGAGGAAGGAGGGGCTGAGCAAGCTTTTGCTTCATCACCCCCGAGCTCCCCCGGTTAGGCTTTCTCAAGCCTGGTTTAAATTCCACAAAAACAAAGGTACAGACAATACCAGACTAAATTAAACAGTCAAACACAAATGATACTGATGGGAGTCACCGAGGCTGGCTGGGTTGACTATGGAACACACAAATCTGCTCTGTGGTACGGAACAAAATGAGGTTTTACACTAGGAAACAGCATCTTGCAGATCATGCCAAAAAAAATGCCACTGTCTATGAAATCAGCACTAAGCATTTCACAACATGCCATTAGAAATGCTTCAACAGCTAAAAAAGGTTTGATTAAACGAGGACTTTCCTAAGTTTATTCTTTATGATCCAGCAAAATATCAGCAATGTGTCAAAGAAAAATACTTTCAGCTCGTTATTCCTGCATGACAGTGTCATGACCTAAGAGTTATTTACTCCAGTTATTCCCCATAAATATTCAGATTTTATTTACAGGTTTCTCTAGTCTTTTAGAGATCTCATTTGAGTGTTTTCAAATAGAAGCTGAAATTACCTTCTGTAGCGAATGAGGTAAATGAAGAAGTGTTTGCTCTACAATATCTACACCTGGTGCTTCACTTCATCTTAATATTTGTTTTAAAGACCAGGAGAGGCACCATTTGAGGTTAATCACCAGTCACTGTTACCTGTGGAGAAGTAATTTCAATACTAGAGAACTCTTTTAGAAGACAAAAATCAGATGTCCTGCTTTTAATACTGCTGATCCAATTCCAGTTTTTCATGCTCTCTGGAGAGTGATTTATAAATTTCATCAGTACACTTACTACTTACTAAGCTTTGACACAGCGTCAGAACTGAAAAGCTTGACTTGATTTGGATGTCAAGTCAGCAAGAATTAGTTTTGAATGACAGTGGCTAAAATGCTGAATGTGTGCAGGGCTGTTTTCCCCTCTGGACCTTCCCAACTTGCAGCTGTCCTGAGTAAGGAGACATCCCTGAGCCATCACGTGGGCCCAGACAATTCCCTCCCTGTTAAATTATGGATCATGGAGCCTGATGCCAACACAGCACCAAACCACTCCCAGCTCTCACACACCTTTCCTGCTCTGCTCAAATGACCTGGGAATTCCAGCCTCTCCTTCCTAGGCAGCAGATCTCAGGACCTGAACAGGCATTTCATTAAAAAAAACCCCTTCAATTCCAATGTTTCTGAGCATTGGAATTCTGCACCTGCCCGAGGAGTGTTGACATCAAAGCCAGCAGGGTAATGTGAGGTAGTAAAACCAGATGCTCTCCTGGAGTCAGTCTCTATTTAATGGTACCTCAAGAATTTTAATGAATGAGGAAGACAAAAGGAACCGATGCGACTCTTCAATGGAGAAAGAGAAAGGAAAAAAAAAATGCAGGTGACCAAAAAGTGATCAAAGCTTGGATACAGAATATTGGTTCTTATCATGTTTATTTATACTCACAGCTGGGGCAGCAGCCATCCCCAAAGCACAGCAGCTGGAATGCTGCTCAGGCTCCAGGCTCCCCTCTGGGATAGCATAAATAAACCACACGTCGTGGGCAGTTGGATACATGATACTTTCATTCATTAAGGATGATGACCTGCTACAATTTCCACTTCATGTCACAAGGCTTATCCCTAATTTATGAAAATAAAGCATATATGTTTTGTACATTTTTATATATATATGTATAAATATATATATAAAAAATACACACTGCCAGGCAACTTCACACACATGCACACGCACACACACATGGATATTGTACACAGCCACCCAGGAGCAACAAGTCTGATATCAATATTCTACTTTGTGTACACACACCCTACGTCTAGGAAGTAAGAAAATCCCTTTTATGGCAATTCTGCAGGCAGAAAAATCAGTACAAAATACTTTGTTGTACAAAACCGCTTTTTTTTTTACATGATCACCCAACACTATAACACACCCCTCAGTAATGCACTACATCCCTACAAGGAAAAAGAATAATCAAATATTTATACAATTGTAAAAAAAAAAAAAAAAAGTAAGCTGCTCTGCAACCTTCCTTTGCTAAAAGTTAGACATTACCCCATCCTAGCAGCAGATTAATAAATAAGGATTAAATAGTCTATTATACAAAGCCATACCCAATGGCAGATTTAAAACCAAAAAGCTTTGCAGATACTTTCACTTCCTACACAAATCTTTGTTTTATTAAGAATAGGACTCAGTATAAAACAGGGCAACAGCCAGCACTAGATCTGTATCTACAGAATAAAAGGAAAACCCAAGGAAAGGGAAATATTTAACAGTTTATGGCACCTTTACTGCAGAACACGTTTCAAGGCTCTGTTTCCCTAGAACTAACGAGTAAAGGGCTCTTTATCTCAGCTTTTATTAAGCAAACTCGACATAACCAACCACACAGTGGCAAGAGACAGAACCAGCTGTTCCCAGCTGCAAAAATGGATTGATTCCCACCCCCAACACCAGCACAGCTCGGCTGTCAGACCGGGAGCGGCCAAGTCCCGGTGTCGCGGCGCTCCTGGCTCCCAGCGTGGCCCATTCCCTCTGCTGCTGGGGAGTGCTGCTCAGTAGCTGTTCTCATGTCCAGCCAGGATGTAGAGGTTGCTGTGAGCCGTGGGGTTTTCTGTGGGCCTGCTCTCCAGCACAACCACTCTGCAACCAAACACGAACGGGATCCACAGTTAGAGGCAAAGAACAGCTCTTGGTGTAACTCCTGAGGAGGAAACTCAGGGGTTTCTACAGATTGGAGACAGAGGTTCTCCCAAATATCTTGGGTGTTTCATTCTTTAACCAGTTCCCTCATTTTCCAGCACCACTTCTGATAAAAACTCTCAAGGACAAGTGGAAGGGTTGGAACTGGATGATTTTTAAGGTCCCTTCCAACCCAATCCATTCTGTAATTCCATGATCCCATAATCTGCAGCCCAAATATTTATCCCTCCTACATCTTCTGATAAGCAACCTCAACAATTCTCCTCCCTCCTAAATATTCATCACCTCATGGGTTCACAGGGATCACTCAACCCCATCTCTGCCTTTGTCCTGCTGGATTATGTTCTGTGGGCCACTCTGGAAAATGATTCTCTCCCTGTCTTGGCACACTGACCACTGCTGGACCTCGACCATCAGCTGGTGTGGTTGGGCCTTTGACCTCCTCTCTCCCTCCCAAATGCTGAGCATTTCTCTGCACCAGCTCCTGTTGTTTTTAGGATTAAATTTGTCTCTGCTTTTTGTTTTCCTCAAGGAGTTTCCAAATGAAGACTCTGAACAGCCTCTGTCCCTGATCCTCACCTCTGCACCCAAGCAGCTCTGGAGTGATCCAAGGTAAAAAGGTGATCCACATCTCACTGGAACGGCAGGAAAACTCCTGCTCCATTTGTGCAGAGATGGAAAACACAAACCAAAGAGTTTGGCAGTTCCAAGGCCAGATGAGGGAGCAGAGGATGGGATTTGAGAGCAGGAGGTGTTCAAGGCTCTGAGCCACCTGCTCTAGTGGAAGGTGGCCCTGCCCAGGGGTGGAACAAGGTGAGCTTTAGGGTCCCTTCCAACCCCAACCAGTCTGGGATTCTGTGGCTGGAAGTGACTGCTGGACTCATCCCTGTCTATTCCTACATTTATCCCTCTGGCTGAGAATCTACAAGTGAACAGGTCCAACCTGGAGCCTGGGGCAGCTTCTGCTCAGGCTGCAAACCTGGGGACAGCTGCACCTCTTCCCACCTGTGCAGCTGGAAGGGACCAGCTGGATCTTATGGAAAATGTGTGGATTTGGATCACTGGGACTAAAGCCTGAGTGAGCTCTGGTTTGCTATTTCCAGACCAGCCAAGGTTGTTTTTAACTGGCTGCTGCCAAGGTAATTCCCAGCTCACCAGGACAATCCAAAACCAGGAGCAGGCTTTTCCAGAAGTGCACTGGGCACCCTGCAAGCCCAGAGCATCTCTGCTCTCTCCCTGACACTTGGTGCCCTCAGACAGAGCTGGGCTGGGCTGGAAGCCAGGCCCAGCTGGGAGCCAGAAAAGCTGGTTTAAATAAAACAAAAGGTTTCTGTTTCTGCAGGGGGATTACCTGTCTGAGCCCAGCAGGCGGAAAACCCTGGTTTCATCAGATATCTCCTGGGTCACCTGCAGAAAAATGCAGATATTCAGATCCATTTCAGCAGCACAAGGAAATTTATTGGTCTGAGTTGGAAGGAAAGAGACATTCAAATGCAATTTAATGCAAAGTACAGGACTGAAATGGATAAATTTATGTTAAGCATTGTGGAATGTGAGCATTCTCACTTAGGAAGCAGAGATGATGCCTCAGGTTTTAGCTTTTCTATTTTTCACATTCTGTGCTGCTTCAGTGTGTGGGTCTGGGCTCCACGTGTCCATGTATGTTGTGGGATGGTGAGCTCTCTGCACAGAGCAGGGAGACAAAACAATTCCTGCTCCAGCTGGGCACCAAGGACAAATGATCCAAATCTCAGGCCCAGGAGCACAACCAAGGTGGGCTGGAGAGAGAAAAACAAGCAGGATGGGAGTGCCTGGGCTAAAGCTGGAATGGGACAATGAACTCCAAGGTGCAAATGGAGCAGAACTTGTCAAAGTGAGAGCCCCCGGGAGCGGCCGTGCATTTTGGGGCCATTTTGGGTCATCTTGGGTGCAGGCCTGGCTGGGATCTGGTGCTGCTCAAGGTGGATCCATGGAGGAGATCCTTTGCATGAATCCCTGCTTTATTCTGGAGCTCTGCCCAGCCTCTGCTCTAGGGCATCAGAGAGAGAAGCCAAAGGATCCAGTGGTAAATAAGAACAGGAGGAATTAAACTGGAGAGGCTGGAGATCACTTACTTCATCTGACTTGAAGCTCTTGCCCTGCATGCCATGTTTCCAGAAGGCCAGCACGCTGTCCTGAAGGCACACTGCAAAGGAGGGACACATCACACCCCATTCCCTGCATCCTTGTTTTCCCAGGGCCTCTGGAGAACCCCTCAGGAAGTGTAAAAATAAACACTGCCAAGCAAAGCACCGTGGGCTGCTGGAAATGACACATCACCTGAATTATTACAGTTACTTCAAAACAGATGAAAGATGGAAAATGGGAGTTTTCCATTCAGGGATGGAGAGAGCACAGAGCTGCCGGCTCTGAGTGATTTAATTCTGTGATTCTGAGAGTTTATTACAGCAGAAATTCTTGTTTGACAGCTACAATTCAAGTTTTAAAAAACTCCTCTCCTAAAGACAGCAGCTTGAGAATTAGATTCAATATTATTACCCTGACTACTAAAAAATGGATGTGCTATTACTTGAAATAAAATCTTAACTTTTAGAAGGCTAACACAGATTTATGTATTACTAAACCACTTTTTCCTGCCCAAATTTTGTTCTCATTGCTATGGAAATGACCAGAACCCAGCCAGGCTTTCAACAGTGAGTTCTTAAACCCCTGAGAGACCCCAGAGCAGCAAATCACTCACCCACTGACTCGATGCAGAAATCAAAGCTCAGCTCAGAAGCCAATTTCTTGCTTGACTTCAATTTCCCTTGTAAATTCACAATTTTCACAAATTCTCAAGAGAAAGAGAAAAATCAGCATTAAAACCCACTACTGAAAAGGATTTAATTGTAAAATACAAATTTAATCTTTCAGGCAGAAAGAAATACCCAAATGTAACATCTAGAGCATTTGCCTAAAATGAACCCAAGAGCATCTTTGTCTCAAAATAAATACAGGAAACTTTGTACCACTTGGGGTGGTTTTACACTGACAGAGTGATGCACACATGAAGAGACAAAGTGGAATTACAAAAGCCAGAAGGAAATCCCACTTAGCCAAACTATCTTTTTAGAAATATTACAACACAAATTAATAATGAAGGGAGAAAAAAACCCCCAAACTCGTGGTGGAGTTCAAATCAACAGCTGTGGCAACCCAAGTTTTGCACGAGGTGTGGTGAGTTATCCAAGAGATTTTTGTGTTACTCACTGTCCAGGCAGACCAGGACAGTGTCTCTCTCCAGCTGTGTCACGTGAATGGCATCCAACTGCTGATTGCCTGGGGAAAAAAGATCATTTTTATATTTTATATCACATCAAGAGACTCTCCCTCCCCCCCCTCCCTCAAGTTATTTTCATTCTGCTCTTTGTTAGTCTGATTTTTTTTTTTGTTTTGGTTACTCTGATTTTTAAAGGCTCTAAGATCCCAGGATGTTCTGGGAGAAGCACAAAGCTCTCTGTTCAAAGCAGGTATTTAATAGGAAAACACAACTTTTAAAAATGTGGAAAAAACACATTTTATGCTATGGTTCAGCACAGATTCCTCCATAGAGAGGCACCACAATAAACAAAAGGACTTCAATTCCTAAAAACTCACTCTTTTCCCATAAATCCACATCTGGAAAGATTTTTGTGATGATAATAAAGTAGTTTAAGAGATTTTTTTTTCTGGTTTTTACTAATGAAGTTAGTTAGCAGTTCCTACAGCTGCTAAAAAGCAATATTTAAAGGTAAAAATGTACATAGAACAAAGGCAAAGGAGAAAAGCAGCTGCAAAATATCAACCAGGTCTTAAAAATAACCCAAATCTTTGTTTTTTAAGAGCCAGCTGAAGATAACAACCCTCCCCCAAGGGCTGGAGGATGGACAAGAATCCATTTCTGGGAGTTTTTATGCAGGAAAGGAGGGGAAAGAGCAGAACCCCAGGAAAGAGCATGGAACCACAAAGGAGAACCCAACCAGCAGGGCCTGATTAATGTTAAAGGAAATTTAGAAAATAAAAGGTTTTTTGTAAGGACAGTTTGTACTGATGTGAGCACAACAGAGAATCAGGGAATCACAGAATAGCTGGGATTGGAAATTACCTTAAATCCCATCCCACCCCTGCCATGGCAGGGACACCTCCCACTGCCCCAGGCTGCTCCAGCCCCAGTGCCCAGCCTGGCCTTGGGCACTGCCAGGGATCCAGGGGCAGCCACAGCTGCTCTGGCAATTCCAGCCCAGCCAGGAATTCCCAGTTCCCAATCCCTGCCCTCTGGCAGTGGGAGCCACTCCCTGTGTCCTGTCCCCCCTTCCCATGTCCCCAGTCCTTCTCCATCTTTTCCAGGTTCTGACAGTCTGGGATCAGCTTCCATCTGCTTCAGGCAGAGAAGCTGCCAATCCTAAAGGCTTTCCAAAACACTCCAAGGAAGGAACTTCCACCATTCCCAGCCAGCAAAGCAGCTGAGGAAGGAATGTTTCAGGCAGAAAGAAATACCCAAATGTAACATCTACAGCATTTGCCTAAAACGAACCCAAGAGCATCTTTGTCTCAAAATAAATAGAGGAAATTTGCAGCCCTTGGGGTGGCAGAGAGGGCCTCACCTGCCCCGATCTCTGTGAACCAGGAGGAGGCAGAGTTGAGGTTGATTGTCTCGAAGTGCACCACCTGGCTGGGCTGGGTGCCCCTGGAGATGGCCACGCACACCATGGGGTACTCCTGCTCGGGGATCACCAGCATCTCGAACACGTGCAGGGGGCTGGGCAGCGGGAAGTCAAAGTGCTAAGGAAACAAACAGCAGCAGCACTCTGTCAGCTTGACTCTACCTCCTGACTCTTGAAATAACCCTGAAACCACACCCACGGAGTAGAAATATACAGAGCAGATTCATGTTAATATTATTGTATTTATGTTAATTATATTTATATTAATAAAATACATAGTGAAGCTATTTGATAAAATATAGTTAATATATTAGGTATACTTTATATATAATACTTATATATATTTATAGATATAATATATTATATATAAGATCTAAAATAGATTTATTTATAAATAAATTTAAT
>VZRH01001510.1:35254-60152 GCA_013397555.1 Urocynchramus pylzowi | reverse complement strand
TAAAGTATATTTAGTAATTTAATGATTAAAGTATATTTAGTAATACATTTAGTATATATTTATAATATATTTATTATATTTAATAATAAAGTATATTTAATAATTTAATAAAAACATTGTATATTACTGTATTATTGTTTATTGTACATCACTGTATTATTGTGTATTACTGTGTATTTATAAATGGTATATTTCTACTCTGTATAGAGAGTATAAATATACAGAATTTTCACTGCTTTTGAAGCTGGGCAGAGGTGGATCATGGTCTGTTATTGCCAGTGCTGGGCTTGATCCAGCACTTCAATGACTTTTATATTGCTTAAATTACTTCAGTCACAAGATTTTCTGAGTCAAAATGTGTCCAGCCAGGTTTTCAAGTGCTCACAACCCACAGATGGCACCAGACCAGGGTGTACTTTCCACCCCAAACTCTGCAAAGGTTATTTCAGCAGCTGCATAATTATTCAACTCAATGAAATGAAATGCTTACCTTTATTAACATGAATTTCTGCATTGGCTCATACCACTGGAGCAGAACAATTCCAGACTGCAATGCACCACACAGGTACTTGTGGCCTGTGTAGGGATTTCGTACTACATAAAATAAAAACCCCAGAAAACAGTAATTTAAAAGCCCTGCAAGTTCAATTCATACTTGGAAAAAACCCCCAAAAAACCAACCCTACAGCTATCTTTACCAATGAGTTAAGAAATAGCATTATAAAATCATATCATGGCATGATTAGGCTTGGAAGGGACCTTAAAGCCCATCTTGTTCCATCAGTTTCCCCCTTGCTGCCTTCTGGCTTCCCCTTGCAACATCCACAGCGATTACCATTGTGCCACATTCCAGATAAATTCAATTACAGCTTTAATTAACAACCACTTGCATTCCTGGAGTGCCAGTTCAGAGGCTGAGTGGGCAGAAAAGCTGCAGTGCCTCTCCCTGGGGCTGTGGGGTCAGGCTGGCATTGGAATAAATTCCCAGGCAGGGAAGGTGGGAAACTCCTGGGGAGCTCTGACAGCTCATGAAATACATGGGACAGGGTTTGGGGGTGGTTTTTTAAGCTCAGCTGGACACAGGAGCAGCCTGATTTCAGGAATTATTTGTAAATGTGGCTGTCGTGGACACTTTAGATGAGCTGAACAGGATCTCCAAGTGTGAAGCTTTATATTCACATTTATATTTATTATATTCATATATATATATTAATATATAATATATATAACTTATATTACAGCCCAGAATGTATTTTATATTTATATTTATACATTATATTTATATTTATATTTACAATATTTATATTTCTGTTTTAGGGGTGGAAAGGCAGAATCTGCAGATGTGGCACTTGGGGACGTGGGTTAGTGCTGGCCTGGGGGAATGGATGGATGATCTCAGAGGGCTTTTCCAGCCTTGGTAATTCCAGGATTCTGATTTCACACAGCACCAGGGAAAGGAAAGGACAAATCCACAACTTCCCAAGCTTTAACTCTTTCTGTGCCCGTCAAACTGCACTTGTGGCTCTGCTCTCCCCAGGCTGCCAGAATTTTTATTCCTCCTGATCCTTTCCTGGTGGATCAGGAGGAATAAAAATTTTCCTCAAGTTTTCCTCACTACAAGTTGGACCTGGGTCACACCTTGAGCCGAGGTGACAAAGCAGACAGGCTGTTTGTGGATGTGCCAGGGGTCTGGGAAGGATCCAAGGATGATATCCCATCTCTCCCTGCCCTCTGGCAGGGGGAAGCCATTCCCCCTTGGCCTGGCACTCCATCCCTTGTCAACAGTTTCTCTCCATCTTTCCTGCAGCTCCTTCAGGCACTGAAATGCCCCAATTAGGTCATTCTGAACACCTCCAGGCTGAACCACCCCAATTCCCTGAGCCTTTTCTCTGAACAAAGAACTCTTAAATTTATGAAAAAAAAATGAGTTTCAGACATGCCATGTCCAGGGACAAAGGGCAGGGCAATAAATGGCAAAGGTGGATTTGTCTGCTCACCTATACAGCATTTGTGGCATCCTTTTGTGTCAGGGATCTTGGTTGTTAAGGCGAATTTCCTGGAATAATAATCACCAAAAAATGCATCAATAACAGATGATGGGACCCTTCACACACCAACTCAACAGCACCAACACAATTTATGGCTATTTTCACTTATGAATAATTGTCTATAAGTGAAAGGTTTGTACCTTGGTAATATTTTGTCAGGAAATCTGTGGGTTTGAATATGAGCAGCTAATCCTGTTTTCTTGGCTTGTTCAAACAATGCTATTAAATTATGGGAGTAGAGCTGGAATGTTTTCCCTGCAAGACAGAAAAGCACAGTTAACATCTCAGCCACTCCTCCAGGACTGAAATACAATGTTCAGGAAAATGCAGGTATGGAAAAATTACCTTCTGCAAACAGGTGCCAGGTAGGTCAAGTCCAGATATGAAGAAAAACAAATAAAGATAAAAATAATAATGAATATAGAGAAGATCAGAGCTTATTTAATTACAGTTAGCTTTATGCAAACATTTTTTAAAGGCTGTAATTACAAAACAACAAAAAATTATATATAAATAAATAATAAGTAAATAAATAATGTATAATATATAGTATATAGGATATAATAGTATATAGTATATAATAATATAGTAAATAAATATTTATATTATAAATTATGTTTTAAAATATTTAAGACATTTTCTTCTCTATAAACCAAGACAAGTGTTACATAAATCCTGCATGTTTAAAGGCACAGTCCCCCCCTCAGCCTCCATGGCACAGTGCCTCATTCCTGTCTGGAATGTTCCATTCCAGGACAACTGACTGCCCAGGAATCAGGAAAAATGCTGGACCAGCAGTACTTGAAAGCCACTTCATTCTCCTTCAAAGGGACACAAGGTTTTGTTTTAGGTCCGTGGAATCCCAGAGTGGTCTGGGTTGGAAGGGACATTAAATCCCACCCCTGCCATGGCAGGGACACCTCTCACTGTCCCAGGCTGCTCCAACCCCATCCAGCCTGGCCTTGGGCACTGCCAGGGATCCAGGGGCAGCCACAGCTGCTCTGGGAATTCCAGCCCAGCCCCTCCCCCCCCTCCCAGCCAGGAATTCCTTCCCAATATCCAAACTAAATCCACCCTTTTCCACTCTTAAGCCATTCCCTGTGTCCTGTCCCTCCATCCCTTGTCCCCAGTCCCTCTCCAGCTCTCCTGGAGCCCCTCCAGGCCCTGCCAGGGGCTCTGAGCTCTCCCTGGAGCCTTCTCCTCTCCAGACTGAACACATACATTGCATTCAATCATGATTTAAATGTTCCTGTTCATTAATAGCAGTAATCATTTCTCCTGTATTGACACTCACCTGACAGGGACATTAAGGTGTTGTTGATAACATACAGCCAGGTGCACTTTCGAGGAAATAACTGGGAAAAAAAGAAAATAATTCCATTAATAGAAACCTACAGGAATTTTCAACTGGGATTTTCTCTGTCTGTTCTACCTCCACCACCATTCCTGCAGGGATCCACACTGGAGAAAATCCCATCTTCCTGTTTATTGCCTGTTTTGGACCCTTACTCAGCCCTGCACAGAGAGACCATGGAATACTGGAATAAGTGTCCCAGGCCAGGCTGGACAGGCTTGGAGCAGCCTGGGACAGTGGATGGCAGGGGTGGAACTGGATGGGATTTAAGTCCCCTTCCATCCCAAACCATTCTGGGATTCTAGAACACTTTGTTCCATGTGCCACTCCCACGTGCAAAGTTAGAAAATAGGTGTAGGAGAAAGTGTGGAAAGAAGAGATCCAACTGGTTGGACACAAACCCTGAGTATCTCCCAGCAATTTTCTGTTTAATAGAATAGCTTTGGGTTTATTCAGTGTTTCTACTGAAAAACTACAAATGGAATAAAAAAGTCCCTCCTGGAACTGGGAGATGTTAACCTTGGACAGACAGGAAGCACTCTGGAAGATGCAACCAGAATTAAAAGTTGGAGAAACAGTTCAGAATGTGCATTTGGAGGGGAGAAATCAGCAAATGGATAAAAGGAAGTGGGGGAACAAGTGGTGTGGCAGAAGATTGTGGCATTTGAGGTGGTCACACCTGACCACTGCCAGCTGGGAATGCTCTCATGGAAAAGGAAACTTTGTTTGAGGTGCACTGAATGATCTCCCTACCCACCACTGGCATAGCCAACCTTTCACTGGGACATAAAAAAGCACGTGGAAAAGCCCAGAAAAGACTGTCAGATGAAATAATTTAGGAAAACACACAAGGAAGAAGAATCCAAGAACATCCTGACTCTGAAACACCAGATTTAAGACCATGATTGCACAAAATGGCTTTGGAAAGGGTTAGAAAGCCCAGGAAAAGCTTCTTGGGGATAACAAGAGCAGCTGAATGAAACGATTATGGGCTTTGCATGCAAGGAGCTGCAATGTGCCATCTAGTGGGGATGGAATGGAGGGAGAAGGGGCAGGGAACTGTTCTCCAAGGAGATGGAAGATTTGACAGGCAGCAACTAAAAAATACAGGTAGGTCAGGGAACAAATAATTTTCAGGTTTTCCTTATTGGCTTTGATGGGAATCTTTTAAGCCCCAGAGCCTGGTATCCACCTTCTCCCTCCAGTGCCAAACTTCATTGCTCCATAATATCCCCAAATCTGTTCTGTGTGTTCAACCCACCAGAACTCACCTGTTCCATGGTTGCTTCATGAAGTTCATTCAAATTCAGAGTGTAGATCCCTTCTTCTGTGCCAAAGATGATGTACTGATCTGAAAAATCAATGGAAAGGAATTATTCCCTTCCCACTTTGGGAAGTTTCAAATGCAAACCTAAAACAACTTTACAAAGTGTTTTCTTTCCCAAGCCCATCACCAAATCTAACATAACTTTACCTTTAGTATCTGGATGTATCCATGAAGTTGCACAATTAATCTTCAAAGGACAGCCATCAAAGACTTTGGAAAAACAGGCTCCCATCTGAAAGACACCAAAACTGAAACCTGAAACAAATGTAGAGTGTGAAGAGTTGATTTCCTGGCCATCTACACACAGCTGAACACACAAAGCCTTTCACATCTCTTAATTTGAATTAATGGACATTCAAAAATGCAAAGAGGGCTCAAAATGGTATGAACAACTTTAGGTACCTACTGGGCAAGAACAATACACCCTGGAGGGATTTAAAATCCATGTGGATGTGGCACTTGGGGACATGGCTCGGTGGTGGCCTTGGCAGTGCTGGGGGAATGTTGGACTCAGTGATCTCAGAGGGCTTTTCCAATCTGAATTATTCTGTATTATCTGAATATTGACTATTGTTTATTGAATATAAAAACCATATGAATACTGAGTGCTTATAAAATGGCACATGAAGGAAGAACAGGCAAAACCCTGTCAGCACTACAACCTTTTCCCATTTCTCTGCCTAAGCAGGGGCTGTCACTGGAGATCACAACTCAGGGAGTCAGGGAAGCCTCCAACCCTTCACATCCAGACTGAACAGTGACAGAAGGTTTAAAAAAATGGAAACAATTATTGTGAATTCAGCACTGGAAAAGCAACTGGCTGTGAGATGCAGAAAATCCCCCCAGGTGAGCTGGTGCCTTTTTCCACACCAGAGAGAGGAGGTTTCCATAACTCCCAGTGCACATGGATTTCTTACCAGCACCTTCGGAGTCGGAGGCAAACCATTGATTGCTGGTTTCTGTGGGGAGAAAGAAAGATCATAAAACCCCTCCTGTGCACTGATCAGCTCGAGGACACGACAGTGACATCAGCCCCAGAGTCCCCACACCTACAGGGAAATCTCTCTTCTCCTTTTTCCGTGGCAGCTGAGGGATTTGTCCAGGTCCTTCTGCGTTCTCCTCGATGTGTTTCAGCATCCCGTTCCCATTGCCTGAAAAGGAGCCCAGACATGGTTTGCAGCTTATTTGACACAGTGAAATAGAAAATCTCTTTTCCCCTGTGCTGAGCTGCAGTGGAGGAGTGAGCTCTGACATTGCATAGCCACATCTCAGGGGGCTGAACCCTTCCCAGCACAGTGTCCATGCTGAGTTGCACACTTCTCATTATCCAAACAGTCCCTGGGACAAATCCCACTGAGAATAAAGCTGTGGCAAGGTCCTGCCCACACATTCATTGTTTTTCTCCTGTGGCAAGGTCCTCCCCACACATTCATTGTTTTTCTCCTGTGGCAAGGTCCTCCCCACACATTCATTGTTTTTCTCCTGTTCCTGCAGGCAACACAGTAATGGCACTGACTGGCTGAGTGTCCTTGTTTTGGGAAGAACATTCTCACCATGACTCTAATAAGAACCACACATGGAAAAAGGAAAACTTCACCTCGTGACCAGCTTGTTTGAAAATATTATCTACTGGGAGCAGCTGGCTCTGGAAGCAGTTCCTTTTCCAAGGTGCCAGGCAGCTTTAGGACAGGTGAGGCATTTACCCAGGTCACTGTATCTGGCTGTGAGCAGTCCAGGGCTGCTGATGCTGCTGGTCATCCCCATGGGGCAGGAATCTGCCTGGGGCCCACAAACTGGGATGCTCTGTCTCCTGTGGGCTGCTGGGGCTCTGCTCTGAGAGTCTGGGAAGTGTTTTATTGTCTGGCATCTGTTGTCATCAGGGAGGTTCTCCTCGGGGTAACTGTTCATCCTTGGCTGCAAGGAACCAAAGAGGGGAAATGTGAGGAACTGGGAGTGGCACCTGGGAAGAATAAACCTCAGACAAGTTGAATTTCACTCAGACTGCTGCTGCATAAACATATATCAGCCTTTGAAATGTGTGTGTGATTTTGGACACCACAATATAAGAAAGATAAAAAGCTCCCTGGTGAGCAGGGACAGGACCCAGGGAATGGCTGGAGCTGTGCCAGGGGAGGTTTAACTTGGATTTTAGGAAAGGTTCCTCCCCCAGAGGGTGCTGGCACTGCCCAGGCTCCCGAGGGAATGGACACAGCCCTGAGGCTGCCAGAGCTCCAGGAGCTGCCAGGGATGCCCAGGGTGGGATTGTTGGGGGGTCTGTGCAGGGCCAGGAGCTGCCCTGGCTGATCCTTGGGGGTCCCTCCCAGCTCAGGAGATCTGTGGTTCCATGAAAATAAAACATCTGACAGCAGAATCATTTCAGAGCTTCCTCTCTGATGGAGTACCACAGGCAGAATACAGAACAAGAGGCCATCCCAGTCTGGCTGAATCCCTTAAATCCCCCATTTCTCACCTTGGGGGGCAGTGGGGGTGGCCCAGCTCGCTTTAGTGTCGATCTGCAATGAGAAGGGCAGCAGTTGTGTGAGTTAAACCAAGCCAGAACTCCTTGAGGACTGGAAATAAGATGAACCAGAGGCACAGAAAAGGCAGAGCAGAGCTTTGCACACACAGGGTTAAACTAGAAATGCAAGAGCAGGGGAGAAGCTCATTAATCTCGTTAGAAGTGCTGGTTTTTAATAAACTCCTTTCATAAGTACCAATGTTATAGAGCCATCTGCAGGGAAGGATATTTGAAGTCTGTACATCAATATACATCCAGGGACTGGATCTCAGGCTGGAGGGACTTTAGAGAAGGGCCTGGAGTGCCAGGACAGGGGGGATGGTTTTAGGCTGGAAAAGGGTAGATCTAGGTGAGATACTGGGAAGGAATTCTTCCCTGTGAGGGAGGTGAGACCCTGGCACAGGGTGCCCAGAGCAGCTGTGGCTGCCCCTGGATCCCTGGCAGTGCCCAAGGCCAGGCTGGACAGGGCTGGGAGCAGCCTGGGATAGTGGAAGGTGTCCCTGCCCATGGCAGGGGGTGGAACTGGATGATTTTTAATGTCCCTTCCAACCAAACCATTCTGGGATTCTGGGATTCCAATTTGCAGCCTTACTTTGGGATGAGACAAACACTGGGACACCTGAGCTGTGCAGGATCATCCTGTCACAGCCAGGCCTTGCTCATGATGGATTCATCACCATAAAATCTGCTTTTAGGTGTCAGGCACTTCCACAGGGACTAAGATAACTCAGGAAGGAGAGCAGGGGAGAAAGCAGAGCTTTGGGATTTCTCCTGAGGATCAGGGAAGGATCCAAGAGAGCAGCCAGCCCTCACTGGGTGAGTGGCAAAGCCTCCTGCAGCATTTTGAGGGAGGAGGTTTTGGAGCAGAGCAAGTGTACAGGAAGGAGATCCACTCACTCTTCAGCATCTTCACTCCCATCTCCAAATTTTGTGAGCAGTCCCCTAAGGCAGAATGTTTATAAAATTAAGAGCTCAGCTCTGAGGTCGACATGTGCAACTCAACCCATCCCTGATGTCACTGAGTTTCACAACAAGCACCTCCCAGCCCTTTCCAAAACAAATAATTCTCTGCACTAAATTCCACTCTCTAAGGTCCTTTCCTTCTCCTTACCCCCTAAAAATCACTGGATCTCTCTTCCACACCATCA
Source organism: Urocynchramus pylzowi (assembly GCA_013397555.1). Lineage (NCBI taxonomy): Eukaryota > Metazoa > Chordata > Aves > Passeriformes > Fringillidae > Urocynchramus > Urocynchramus pylzowi. The sequence continues at coordinate 51,757 of VZRH01001510.1, read as the reverse complement.
GCTCTCATTTCCCTACCTGGCATTTAGAATATTGTTGAAATGTCTAACAACAGTACAATATAAAAAGAGAAAAAAGAACCTCTCAGAGGAAGTTACTGGGAGACAAATGGAGAAAAGCCTTTAAAGGGAAGTTTCCTTATTTATACATATACACAAAAGACCCAGATTGTTTCCCACTACAGTGAGAATTTTTGTTTCAAAGCTACTCCAGGGACAACAACAAAAAAAAAAAAAAAAAAAAAGAAATTGTGACTAGAGGATCAAAGCAGCACTGAAAATATAACTTTGAAGAAAAAAAAAACTTGATAAAATTTTGCAAAATGGCAATTTTCAAGCTGGGTCTTTAAAGGGCAATGACCAGGAAAACCCAGCCAAATTTGGATTAATGTGAAATATCTCTGCAAGTCACTTCTGAGGGAAAGCAGCAGACAGTTGCCAACAGGAACTATTAAAAAATTTAAAGGAGAAAAAGTCTTTCTTTTTCAAAGGTTCTTGTTGCCCAGAGAAGCTGTGGCTGCCCCTGCATCCCTGGAAGTGCCCAAGGCCAGGCTGGACAGGGCTTGGAGCACTCTGGGATGGTGAAAGTGTCCCTGCCCAAGGCAGGGGGTGGAACTGGATGGGTTTTAAGTCCCTTCCAACCCAAACCTTTCTGAGATTCTATGAAACATCAATAAAAACCACGTCCATAATGCAGGACATTTATACAAAAGTCATTTTAAAATGGAAGGAAGCAGCTCAATCACCAGGTACTCATTCTGCTATTCCCCTTTCCAGTCAAATAATTCCTCAGTCAAAGATATCCCTCAGCATCCACTCTGATAAAAGCCAAAGGGCATGAAAAGCAAGGACCCCCCAGCACACATCCTCTGTGCACATCCCAGGGATTACTCACAACTGCTGGGACAGAGGAGTTATGCATTTCCTGTTTATCTTTCCAACTGGAAGTGGTTTCCAAGAGAGCAGCACAGATCCACCATCCAGGACTGCTGTCCCTGCCCTCCTTCCCAATGAATCTGAACCTATTTATTGATTTACAGCCCTGGGAATGTTTGCTGCAGCTTTAGCACAGCCTGCTGCAGACAAAGCCACAGAACAGGATCAAATCCCCGAGTCCCTGTGCCAGGAGGAGCTTCCCTCCCTCCCTCCCTTCCCTGCTCCTGGACNCTGCAGCTTTAGCACAGCCTGCTGCAGACAAAGCCACAGAACAGGATCAAATCCCCGAGTCCCTGTGCCAGGAGGAGCTTCCCTCCCTCCCTTCCCTGCTCCTGGACCCCACAGATTGCAGCTGTTTGCAGAAAATCCAGCAAGGCTTCAATCCACAGCTCAGCAGGGTCACACAAACAAACCCAGGGCACAGGGAGGGGAGGGAAACAGGGCAGGGGAGAGCCAGAGCCCCCCAAAGTTCAGTCCCAGAGCCCCCAAACTCCTGCTCCAACGAGACTGGGAGCAGGAAAAGCAGGATGCTTAAAAAGGCTCAAATCCTGGCAATCTCCCCCAGCCTTCCAGGGGGCTGTAATGTCAGCTGACAGCTTATGCAAGACTTTTATCTGCAGGAAAAAAAGCCAGAGAAATTCACTGTCTGCTGCTGAGTTCCAAATAAAGATGGGAAACAGGCTCTTTGAGCTGAGCAATGGTTTGAGCCCAGATATCATCTTTCCCTACATCTGAATCTCCACACTCCTGACATCTGAACCTCCACACTCCTGACTACAAATCCTTTAAAGGCAGAATCCACTTTTTAGCAGCAAAAGGAAGGTACACACCTAAAAAAAATTCAGTCCTAACTTGGAGAGAGTTGTGCTCTTGTACTTCAGGCCTGCTTTATCCCAGGGAAACCAGCTACAAACACATCTCTCCCTAAAACACTTCACCCCAAAACTCTCCCTGGCTGGGTTATAAATGACCCCAGGTCAGGAGGAGTGGTGCAGTGTTACTAAGCTTGGTGAAACTCAGCATTCAGAACTGGTTTCTCCTTCCCTTTCTCGAGTTCAGGGCTGTGCTCAGGCCTTGTCACAGGATGTCACAACCACAGCCACAGCTCAGAAGAGAAGTGTGAGGCCAGAGCAGGATCCTGAACTCAGCTCTGCAGCAGGAAACTCACTGTGGCTGTGTTATGTCACTGTCCTGGCCGTGCATTTACACTTCACTTCTCACATACAAACTTAAAACAAGCTACTGGTGGTGGTTAAAAGAGATTCAAAGTCACTCTGCAAGAGAATTGACCAAGCACCTGCAGAAGGAGGGCTGCACACCGGGTAACATCTCCTTAATTTATCAATATTAAAGTGGATCAGGGCTTATGGTTTGATTTTTTTAACATATCTCATTTCTCTTTCAGTTTCATAATAACTCACAGAAATAAAAGCTGGTTTTATTTGTACTTACTTGTTGCTTCCATCAACAAAAGGATTCCAATGTGAGGCAAAGTCACTGCCAGCTGCCACAACCTGAAGATGCAGAAATTGTCATTTTATTTCTCTCCTGTCAAACTAAAGTATCTTAAAGTACCTTATCCACCACACACAAAGAGGCCTGAGGGATTCCCCAGCCCTGCAGAACAATCCACAAGCAGAAAAATCGAATTCCAAAGAGAAATAATATCTTACAATCTATAAAGCAATTATTGATAACCTATTTTCTTCTTCTTAGAGTTAAAAGAAGCACCTGGAAATGGTGTAATGTCCAGACCAAGCAGCAATAAGTAACAGGAAAACAAAAATTGATGCTGAAAAATCCAGTAAGGGTCACTTAGGGAACTTAAAAATGTTTTTCCAGCAAGCTGCTAAAGGTTGAACCACAAAATATTGAAGATACTGTGATTTTAATAAATAAAACTTATTTTATTTATACCCAACTTGTCCTCACCATTTCATCCCGAGCTTCTGTTTCTTTCCGTAGAGGGGGCTCAAACTGCAGCTTATCAACTACAAAAGAGAAGAATTTCCTCATTAATACACACAATCTTGCACTGGGACCCTTTCAGTGCTCACTACAGTGAAAAGCAGGTAGGAACAGATGTAAATCTTGTGTACACAATTCTGAATTTGCCTCTCAAACGAGCAGCACTTCACGATCAGCCTCATTGTCTGAGTGCTTGAATTTGCAAATATGAAACCCACAAGAAAGGCCAAGAGCAAATACCAAGTCACAAAAACGTAACTATTTAACCACTTGTCACTGTGAAATGCATGTGAAAGAGGAGAAAAAGGCTCTTCAAGAGCAAACTTCCCAGAGTGTGATGGAGCTGCCAGAATTGGTGCTACCAAAGGCTTTTGATCAAACCTGCAGATAAAACCATTTCTACCCTCAGCATTTCAGCTTAGATCCATCAGAATAAATAAACTAAATAGTAAAAGTAACTAAATAATAAGTAAATAAACTACTGTCAGAGTAGTTTATTAATATTAATGTTAATTTTAGTTTTGAATAATTATTGTTGAAGATTCACGGGCTGCTTCTCCAGGGTTTGCTTCCCAAATGGAAAGAGATTTTTGGGAAATGACACCAGAGGCAAATCACCCCCAGAAAGGGGAAAGCAGAGCAGAACTCACAGTTGATCTCTGATGCTGTCCTCTCTGCCCGGATGTTCCTGTTGGTGGAGCGGATGGTGTGGCGGATAACGGAGTGAGGCTGCAGGGATGGCAGGCACAGGTGAGGCAAAAACCAACCAGAACAGGAGCAGTTGCTGTTTGAGCTTCAGTTTGAGATTCCCAAAGCAAAGCAGGGCCATTTAAAGTGCCAGTTTTAACAAAAGGCAGAGAATAAAAAAGATTTTCTCACCTCAAAATCGTCATCGTCGACTTCCCCGTAGTGGGTGTGGTTCTCGGGGTTGTTGACTTTGTCCAACAGCTCAACTGCTAAAGACCTGGAGAGACCAGGCTGCCCTACAAAGCTATGCTGTAACCACAGCAAAGAACACAAAAAAATGAAGTTTTAATACGCAATTAATAGATAACTTTCAGTAATAAACATTCAGTAGAGTTACTGATTTTTTTTGTGCTTTCTGGAGGTTCACTGTTGTTCCAGTGACTCCTTAATGCTGGATTTCCTGGGAACACCAATATGGAAACACCACACTCTGGGCCCCTTGCAAATTAAACTTGAATCAAACAAATATTTACACTTGAACTTCATTTTTTACATCAGTAGTTCAGAGCTTGGGAAAGCACAGGTACATCAAGAGCTGCTGAAATTTTTGGGAGTCAGGAAAGTCCAACTTCTCCACAGCTCCAAGGCCGAGGCAGCCACTTGCAGGAAAGCCCAGGGTGAGAACATGAGGCCAATTTCTGTAACTGGCCAAAAATTGTATAAAACTGTGTAAAAATACTGAACAAAATCTATTTGCTAACAGCTGATTAACATATTTTTCCTTCAGACTTCATCACCTGAGTTGTATGATTAAAGAAAATTGGTTTCCCTTTTGTTTCCTACTGATCTGTTCCTTATTTTGACGCAAAAGATCCCTTCCTGAGGTCACCAAAGGTCCCAAATCACTTACAGAGAGAAGTCTGTCTGCTGTTGGTCTCTTCTTTGGATTTTTTGTAAGTGCTATTTTGACAAAATTATGGAATGTTGCTGACCTTAAAGAAAAAGAGGGTTTATGTTGAATTTTTCAAGGTATTATTGATTTTAAGACAGTTGCTAAGCAGATCACAAGAGGCTGTGATAAAGCAGAATATTGTGCAGGTATCTCACCTCAGGTTTGAATAATTACATTTCCAAGTTAACAAAATCAGGAAAAAACCCATTTGATTCATGAAACTTGCATGGAAAACATTTTGGTACACAAAACAAACCAAGAATGGCACCAGGAATTTCTCACAGGGTAAAGAAACCAGAAAGGATTAAATCATTACCTGTCCCAACAACAGGGGAAGTGCCCCATGACAGGAATCAAGGGGAAAGAATAAATATTTTTCTTCTAGAACATACAAAGAGCACCAAAGAAGGGTTTCTTCTTCAATAATAACAAATATTTTTTCCCTTTATCTATAAAATCATAGAATGGCTTGGGTTGGAAGGGATCTAAAGGATCATGAAATTCCAATAAAACATGGATCAAAGGAAGAAGCTCCACCTACCATTTTGCTTTTTCCTTTAGCTTTGGTGGCTGAAAATTACTTTTTGACATTAAAAACAGAGCCCTAAAGGGAAAGAAAGAACAATGATATAATATGATAAAAAATAATTAATTTCTTTCTAAAACCTAAATACTTTGACACTTTGTGGTGACAATCATATTGGTGAAAGAGGATTGGAGATTATACTGGGTTAAAGGAGAGATACAGAGAATCTGTTGCTTTATCTCTAAATATTTTTAGTGCTATAATCCTATTAAATATCAGGGTATGGCTTCTCTAGTGGTTTCCTATCACCAGTAAATCTATCCCTTTTCTTCATCACATTCTTGATTCTGGAATCTCAGAATGGTTTGGGTTGCAAGGGATCTTAAATCCCATCTCATTCCAACCCCCTGCCATGGGCAGGAACACCTTCCACTAGGCCAGGTGCCACCAAAAATGTAACAACTTCAAGATTTTGCTTACAATTTCCATTCTGTCTTAGGTTGGGAATGGGGTTGTGTATTCTATTTGCCATCTGTGAGAGCTGGGGCAGTTATCTTCTGTGCATTGGGCAGTTTTCTGTATCTGTTCTACAAATCAATCCTCCCTCCAGGAGATCTCTGCTGTCCATGGCCACTGAGTGTCCCTGCAGGGCTGATCAAATTCCAGCATCCCATGGGAGAGGCTCTGCCCAGGGGAGGAGCCAAGCATTCCTACCTGGATCCAATCTGCCCTTGGCAACACCCCAGCAGCCTTTGCCCCCTGCATTCCCAGAGGAGCAGCTTTCTGCTCCCCTGCATTCCCAGAGGGAGCCCAGGCCCATCTCCAGCAGCCCTGGAGCTCCAGAGGAAAACTCCCCCCTTGTCCAGGATCCCTGCTCCAGCAGAGCCACAGCTGGCACTGCAGGAGGGCTGAGCCACCCTGGGATGGCCCTGCTGCCACCACCCTGACCCACAGCTGGCACTGCAGGAGGGCTGAGCCACCCTGGCATGGCCCTGCTGCCACCAGCCTGACCCACAGCGTGCCAGGGCCTGCTCTGACTCTGGCACTGGTTTGTTTTCTTTTTTGTACTATTGCATTTGTATTTTTAATTGTCGTAGTAAAGAACTGTTATTCCTACTCCCATATCTTTGCCTGAGAGTTCCTCAATTTCAAAATTATAATAATTCAGAGGGAGGGGGTTGGCATTTTACATTTCAAGGGAGGCTCCTGCCTTCCTCAGCAGACACCTGGCTTTTCAAAGCAAGACACATTCCAAATGCAAGATTTCAGCAGATTGATGCCTTAAAGACAGACATGAAAACATTCCCTGAAGCAATCTCTGTGTGAGTTTCTCCTTCCGAGCTCCAGAGAAGCTTCAGCTGAATCCTGACAATTCCAGCTGGGATTCAGGGAGGTGCTGGAGGCAGAGGAGCCCCCAGGGCACAAACCTCATGGGGTGCAGGTCGAACATGGGAGGCTGCAGCTCTGCCAGCTCGATGGCAGTGATGCCCACAGCCCAGATGTCGCACAGCTGGTTGTACCCCCCGTTCTTCTCCACCGCCGCCACCTCGGGGGCCATCCTGCAAAACCAACACTTCCTTCAGTGTCTGCTCCCAAGGAGAATCACACAACTGGGCACAAACACTAAAAACAGAATTAAATTAAATTCTCAGAATGACCAGGTTGGAAGAGACCTTCAGGATCATGGAGTCCAGCCCAGCCCCAAAAGCCCCCAGTGCCACATCCAGGCTGTGCTCAACACACCCAGGGATGGTGACTCCACCACCTCCATGGGCAGAACATTCCACAACTTTATCACTCTTTTTGTAAAAAACTTTTTCCTATTATCCAAGCTGTATTTCCATATATATACGTATAAATAAAATAAGAAATAAAATAAAGAAAATAAAGAAAAGATTACACATATTTTCATGTGTAATTACTGGATGTCTGTGACAGAGATTTATAGTTTAAAATATCTCACATTCCCCCCCAAGAAAGAAAGAAGGGGGGTGGGGGGAATGAACAGGAGGAATACAAATATTTTTATGTCTAATGGAGTAAATGAAGGATTCTATGTTCAGATTGGGTTTTGATCGTTACAGAAATACTTTTAAAGTTTTTATTAATCCTTTAATAAAAACTTACTTTATTTTATAAAAATTAAATTTTAAAAAAATTAAAAATTTAATTTATTTTAAAAATTAAAAATTTATTAATACTTTTATTAATGGTTTTAACATTTTTAATAATGTATACATAAAACATTACACACTAATTTAAGCTATACATTTACAATGATTCAATTTGTTTCAATATTATTTTACAAAGTATGTATTTCAGGGGTTTGGGGTTGTTTATTTTTCTTTCCCAAAGCTCTGGAAATATCTTGGATCTAAGGACAATTTAAGCTATACAATTATGATGATTCAATTTCTTTCAATATTATTTTACAAAGTATGTATTTCAGGGGTTTGGGTTTGTTTTTTTTCTTTCCCAAAGCTCTGGAAATATCTTGGATCNCCTGGCAGAACATTCCAGAACTTTATCACTCTTTCTGTAAAAAACTTTTTCCTATTATCCAAGCTGTATTTCCATATATATACGTATAAATAAAATAAGAAATAAAATAAAGAAAATAAAGAAAAGATTACACATATTTTCATGTGTAATTACTGGATGTCTGTGACAGAGATTTATAGTTTAAAATATCTCACATTCCCCCCCAAGAAAGAAAGAAGGGGGGTGGGGGGAATGAACAGGAGGAATACAAATATTTTTATGTCTAATGGAGTAAATGAAGGATTCTATGTTCAGATTGGGTTTTGATCGTTACAGAAATACTTTTAAAGTTTTTATTAATCCTTTAATAAAAACTTACTTTATTTTATAAAAATTAAATTTTAAAAAAATTAAAAATTTAATTTATTTTAAAAATTAAAAATTTATTAATACTTTTATTAATGGTTTTAACATTTTTAATAATGTATACATAAAACATTACACACTAATTTAAGCTATACATTTACAATGATTCAATTTGTTTCAATATTATTTTACAAAGTATGTATTTCAGGGGTTTGGGGTTGTTTATTTTTCTTTCCCAAAGCTCTGGAAATATCTTGGATCTAAGGACAATTTAAGCTATACAATTATGATGATTCAATTTCTTTCAATATTATTTTACAAAGTATGTATTTCAGGGGTTTGGGTTTGTTTTTTTTCTTTCCCAAAGCTCTGGAAATATCTTGGATCTAAGAACAATTAATGAATGTTTTATACAGTGGGTATAATCTTTTGAAATGTGTGAACACAAACTAAGGACACAAAATAAAAGTGCTGAATACATCATAAAAACAAACAAGAAATACAGCAAAAAATGTCACATTAATGAGCAAGATAGGGACACAAAGTACTCAAAAGCTCCTTATGGATTTAAATAAGCATCTTAGGAGGGGGATGCAATTGGATCACCTCTGGACACAGAGGTGATTATTTGCATATGATTATTTGCATATTAAATGCTGCCTCATGCAGACATTAATCAGTAAGGATGATCAAAAGATAGTCAGAAAATCTGGTTTCCTTTCTGCACAGAAATCAGTTTTCTTCACTGTTTTAGTCACTAAAAATGTAAGGCTGAGAAATTAAATAACCATAGTATCCCCCAAAAGGGAGAATAATCTGCAAAAATAAATTTGGGAGAAACAACAACCCTGCCTCAAATATCAAGTAGCTTTTGTTACAGCAACAGATCAGTGCTTCCCAGATTTTTACCCTTTGGGCATTTTACTTGGAAGAAAGGCAATTTATGCAATTTCTAGAGACATATGTGTGTGTGTGTTTGAGGATTTTTGGCATAAATATAGGCTCAGCTTTGCAGCACAGCAATCAAAGTGGTTTCTTACCAGTAAGGGGTGCCAATAAAGGATTTCCTCTTTGCAATAGTGGCTGTTATTTTTGCTGCTACCCCAAAGTCAGCTGGAAAATAAAATCAAACCATCAGAGCCTCAGAAATCACAGTTGAAGACCCCAATCTCACAGTGTTATGAAAGAACAATCACGTGTCTCATCCAAATTAAAAATTCATTAAGGGAAACAGCTGAAGATTAATAATAGGATCATTAATGTCTTCACTGACATGACTTCAAATCAAAGAGTTTTCTTTCTACACACAGTTCCTCTCTTAGATAATTTTTTCCATCTCACAATACATCAACCAGAATTTTTGGATATTCAATGTAAGAGGAAAAGCAGCATCATGCCTTGGAAAAGGCACCTTTTGTGTGTTATTTATGGAGGAACTGTGATGGGGCATCTGTTCTCTGCCCTGGACACTGTCTAGGGCCAATCATCCCCTGCCCTCAGAAATTTCAAACATCAGGTGGTCCTGCAGAGCCAAAAATCATTTAAATCCATTTTATTTTGATTGATTAGTGGCATGAAAGCTGGAGGATAACCTGGGAAAATCCAAGCAGGCAAAAGGCAGGTACCCCTGTGTATGCCAAGTTTAATGCAGGGAGTGCAATCTCCTCTCAGTGTCGAGGTTTTATTTCTATTTTTTCCTTCTTTAAAAAGCTCTCCTTTCCCAACACAGCACTGCTGCTTCCCCCAGGGGTCTGGAGGATGAAGTAAGGCACAGCTGCCCTGATCCCAGTGGGATGGGGACATCCATGGCAGTTTTTCCTGCAGACCTGGGAGTTTTCCTCTCCTCCACCTTTGTGGAATTGCCCAACACCACATACAGAGCCAGGATCAGATCCCATTTTCCACAGGCTGCCCCAAACAGGGGATCCTCAAAGACCCTGAGGGGTAAAAAATTGACATCCAGGTAATGCCAGCCTGGCAAATTCCAAGAATATCTGGGAGGCTTAAAGGCTTGGTGGTTGAATAATGAAATTCTCTATAATTTCTTGATAGATTACAAAAGTTCTCATCTCCTACTCAGCCTAGCCACAGGTACACACTTTGCCATCACCTTCTATCACCATCTATTGCCCCAAATAATCATGGAATCATTTAGGTTGGAAAAGACCTTGAAATTATGGAGTCCAGCCATTCCCCAGCACTGCCCCTTGTCCCCAAGTGCCACATTCATGTGGCTCCACAAATTAAATTAAATCCTTATTACAAAACTCAGGCAACTCACCCAATTTCACATCTCCATGGTCTGTTAGGAGAATGTTTGCACCCTAAAACAAAAGGAATTCAAATTCTTTATCAGAAATATTTTCCCTGCACTTGGAACTGTAAGATAAATTTCTCAAAGTTCCAAGTTACCTTTATATCTCTGTGCATCTTGCCCTTCATGTGTAAATAAGCAAGACCCTGGAAATAGAAGGCACAATGAATTATTCTGCCATTTGTTAACATCCTACAAAGCCAATTCTGTTTAATAAATTTAACTTTCTCAATATATTTGATTTGGAAATGGAATCATTTGAGATTTGCAGATAAGGGATGCTTCATCTTGTATTTCTTTGCTATCAGCAGTCACAAAATAAAAGAGAATTTTATTTATCTGGTTGAAGTATTTTACCCCCACACATAATTAAATTTACCACCATAGGGCAGGCAGGCAGTTCAATATTTAAGCAAATATTTGCACTATATCAAACTAGAATTTCTTGGTCATTTTTATTTACAGTATGGAAAATAACAGGTTACCCTGGTTAATTGGTGTATGCTTGATTCCCAAGAGAAATGCTGGAACTGGACTAATTATTCTGAATCTACTTTATTTACATGGAATAAACACTTTATTGTGCACCTGCAGAAGTACAGTACCTGTAGAGTTTCTCTGCACACATAAGCAATTTGCAACTCTGACAGAGGTCCTGTTACTGGAAATAAAGATTCAAAAATTAAGTTTACAACACAGAGCACATAAACAACACTGTGAAGCAGCCAAAAAGTGGTTGGTCCATGCCAAAGTTAAAGGCTGGTTTTACATGATCTGTATTGTGCACTGAGCTGAAAAGAGGGGTTTGTTTGCTTGTTTTACAGAAAGGCTTTCTGTAAAAAAAACCCAAACAGCACCATCACAGAGGACAATACCCACAGAGAGAAGAAAACCTGTTTTCACTGAATTAATTATTATTTTACGAGTGATTTTGTAGTACTCTGTTATTGTCAAGAAACTAAAAGTGACATTTGCTAATATTTTAATATTAGAAATGGGAATGTTTCATATCAGGGACTATCTAAGGGGCTTGGAATTGTTTTAAAACTATTGATTTGTATTAAGTAGTTGAAAAATAAAGCAGAAAGAGCTCAGGCATCCAAAAACTCAGTGTTATCATTTAAAGGCACAGCAAGTCCCCAGCTGTTTTTCCAACAACTCCAATAAATTATTCTACATCATCAACAACTCCAGATGAAACTTCAGGAAGGAAAATAATACAAGAGTGAGATGGTATTTCACAGGGGCAGGAATAAGAGTAATTATTCTCCTTTAAAGATCAAATTTTGAGATTTCCCAATGAAAACTCCTTCCTCACCCCATGCACAGTGTCCATATCCAACTGTTCTGCCATAAAATGTCAAATATTAAATGTCAAATATTATAATGTCAATATTATAAATATTAAAAATGCTGGTCACCATATCTGGAAAGTGCTCTCAAAATCTATTGACTGTAGCTAAAATCCACTGTTTATGGCCCCCCAAGAACCCCCACATCCAGTGCCAACCACTCCCTGTAGGTTTATTATTTATTTTCCTTTTTGCAGAAAGCTTCCCAAAGTAAAACATGTGAAAATGATTGCCCAAGTACCATGGTAAATGTCCTGGAGGGATCCCCCACCACAGTATTCCATGCATATCCACAGCTTCTCACGGCTACCAAAACAAAATTAAAACACAGGCATCAGAAGCTGGTTTATCTGGATGCAGAACATCATAATTTAAATTCTTTTCTATTATTCTTGATCACTCTCTGTTCAAAATACACATTCTGGTACATGATCAGCAGTTACACTGTTATTAATAGAAATTCTCATGTTATTAATATAAATTCTCATGTTATCAATATAAAAATATTGATATAAAAATATAATTTTCACCAACCAAAACAAAAGTTTTATGCCAAAGTCCCTGAGAAATATTTAAACATTATTAAATATAAAAGATGGTGCTTTAACTCAACAATAAAACACCTGAGGTTTATCTGCTATCAGCAAAATTACATTAAATATCACACTAAACTCAATGTTTCAATCTTAAATTGAAATTACCTCATTATATCTAAAAAACTCTTCATGCCCCCCAAAAATGCAGAATTAGAAATTCAGCCATTTAGTTCCAATTGAGTCCATCTGGGCTGCAGGGATTATTTAAATGCAGCCCTCCAAGAAAAAGATGAAGTCTCATAGAAAAAAGACCAAGCAGGCAAAGTACAGACTTATATTCCCACAGAGCCAATTGATAAATGGCAGAGTTGCACAGAAATTGAGAATTTTCCCTGATTTCCTGTATAATATTTAATATTTTCCTGTATAATATTTAATGGAAGGTGCAGGGAACTGACACCACCTTGGTTCTGCCTCTGTTACACCAGAATTGTGAAAAATGTTATTACCAGCAGCTCAAATTCTTAACTCCCCAGCCATACTTCCATAGCCCAGACAACTATAATTAAATAAAATATCCAAAGGCAATTCTGCTCTAGAGAAATAATGAGCTGCTTTTATATTAGAACTGATAAATGTGTGAGTAGGACTGGATATGTTGCAAGAGTCTCCAAGGGAAAAGTTTCTTTCTGTTCCTAGTGATAAAAATATTCCAGCCTTTTGGCCAGTAGAGAAAACAAAATATTAGTCACTTTTGTTTTTAAAAGCCAATTGGGCTGGCTTAAAAAAAAAAAAAAAAAAATCCAAAACCAGGGCAATTCAACCTCTGGAAGAAGATTTAATGAGGATACAAGGACTGAACCAGACTGGGATTGCTTTAGGAGAGAACCAGCAGGAATATTGATATAAAAAGTGGGATTTACCTGAGATAACTCCCAAAATAGGCGACTATGTTGCAGTGTTTGCATTCTTTAACCATATATATCTCCTGCTGGATCAGTGAGAAGTCATCTCCTGCAAAACAGGAAGCAGCCAGGGTTACATCATGAACACTCAGAGAGGTCTGGAGGGATGCACAGAATTTGGGAAAACATTCCAAGGGTCTGGATCCTGGCCAAACCCTGGAGCACGCCAGCCCATCACCCCAGATGGATTCCTGGTGCTGTGCTTTGCTGAGGTGCTGGATTTTGGCTCCTTTTTGCTACCTCTGTCCAGGCTGGGATTGAAGGCACTTGAGATGATGGTTCACATTCAGGCTCAGATGTTTGTTAGTTCTTATCTCTGTTACAGTCTCACAAACCCTGAGTTCTGCAGCTCTTCACTCTAACAAACTAAAAATGGAGCCCCAGCTCTCTCTCTCTACAAGGCCTTTTAAGGATAAACTGTCCAATTAAGAAATGACACCTCAATTATTTTCACTTTTAACCCAATAACCAACCACCCGTGCCTGCAATGGGGACTTTTTTATCCAATTACACAAAACCACCCAAACCCATGGAGAAGAAGGTGAAGGAGAAGGAGCAGCCTCCACCCTAAAACCTCCATCTTGTTTTATATATATTACTAGATTCTAAAACCTTCAAATCTTAAGTTTGCCACCCTGTGATATTGCACACTCCTGTTCAAACTCCACCCCCACAATCCCAGTTCTGTCATTCCATTTTGGAACCTTCTCCAGGGCCTCAGGTCAGTGCAGTGTTCTCTTGGGGGTCAGTGCCTTTCAGCACAGAAAGTCTGAAATTCTCAGCATCCAAGGTTCCAACAGTGAGGCACAAATATTTACTGAAGACCAACAGAGCTGGGGGTCTGAGAGTGATCAATGAGTTCAGAAGGCTCCTGGAAAGCAGCACAGGGATCCAGGGAGGGACGGGAATCAATTCAAAATGTACTTTTCAAGCTTTGTTTCCATCCAGCTGCTCCCAGCACAAGGCTCCCAAGAGGAGTGAGGATTGCTGAATTCCAGAGCCTGGAAAGAGTGGAGCCCACGTTCCACAGGCTGGTTGTGAGGAATATTTCATTCCCAAGGGACCTGGATGGAGCATATGAGCCTGCACACCCACTCAGCTGACTCAGAGCTCAGGAGGGGGGGTTTGGGTGATTGTGCACATTGGCAGATCCTAAATATATTTTTTTGGTGAAAAAAAAAAGGATCTACTAAAAAATCCATTATGAGCAGGGCATGTTTCTGCCAGTTTAACACAAAAGGGTAATTTTTTATAAATTAAAAAAGCAATAATTTCAGAGATGTAATTTCTGTTTGTATTTATACAGATAATAAATCCCCTTGAGAGAATTTCCAAGCAGAGGATGTTCTCCCCAGAATCCTGAACTCAAATCCTGCAGCTCTGCTGTCATAATTTTCTATATCATTAACTTTTTTCATCCTTTGACATGGAAGGACAAAGGGGAATGGCTTTAAGCTGAAGAAAGGGACTTTTAGATGAGATATGAGGAAGGAATTCCCAGCTGGGAGGGTGGGCAGGCCCTGGCACAGGGTGCCCAGAGGAGCTGTGGCTGCCCCTGCATCCCTGGCAGTGCCCAAGGCCAGGCTGGACAGGGCTTGGAGCCCCCTGGGACAGTGGAAGGTGTCTCTGCCATGGCACTGGGTGGACTGGGATGAGCTTTAATGTCCCTTGCAACCCAAATTATTCTGGGATGTTTACTTTTGTTTCAAGTTTCCCCAGTAAAATTCCCTCCTATATTAAATTCAGGGATGTCCAACCCAGAAAACATGAAGAGCTTTATCCTGCTCCCTTTAATTTAGATGATTTTGACAAGTCCAAGAGGACTCAAGCACTGGTGTAAATTGAATTCTTCATGTGTTTATTTAAGTAGCAGCACAGCTAGTATTTTTTAATAACCTCTTTTAAAACAGATGTTTATATTTGCTGAGCTTTGAGGCAGCTTCCCTGAGAGCAGTGTTGCTGGCAAAAGAATTACCAGTGTGTTATAAAAGAAATTATCACAACCTTTGTGTCTCAGTGACCACCAGGCTTTTATTTAAGAAAGAAACTACAAAATACAAAGGTAAAAGGGAACCAACTCACAGGAATCCACCCCTGACAGATTTACTTAAATCATTTAATTTACTTAAATCCTCAAGGGGTTCTTGATGTTGAATTATATGAAGAAACACTTCACTGGGGCAGGAAAACAGTAGTAGAGAAGTTTCAAATGTCAAGAGGCTTTTTATAAACATCAGTAGTATTTTTTTAACCAATGAAAAAGGGAAAAGGCAACACAATTTCCATAAAATTAGCACAGATTTCACACTGGGCATGGTTTAGGGGCTCCTTGCAGCTACAACTTTGCTTGGATTCACACATCCTGCTTTTAAATTATCACTGTGAGTGAAGGATTCCTGAATTTGGAGAATCATGGAATGGTTTGGGTTGGAAGGGAACTTAAATCCCACCCAGTGCCACCCCTGCCATGGGCACGGACACCTTCCACCATCCCAGGCTGCTCCAAGCCCTGTCCAGCCTGGCCTTGGGCACTGCCAGGGATCCAGGGGCAGCCACAGCTGCTCTGGGCACCTGTGCCAGGGCCTGCCCACCCTCCCAGCCAGGAATTCCTCCCCAATATCCAACTTAAATCTACCCATCCCCCCTTGTCCTGTCCCTCCAGGCCCTTGTTCAAAGTCCCTCATGTTCATTTTTATAAGATTCTTTAATTCAAGTTTAAATCTCATGGATTCATTCCTCCCATTTCTCCAACAAACTTCCTGAAGGAAATCGTTGAATTCTCACAGACAACAACTGGAGCATTTTCAAACTACTCAAGTATAACTCAAGTATATACTTTTCAAGAAAGTCAAATCTAAACAAGGTTGAAAGCAAAATCCTCCTACCCCACACTGAAAAAATTCCATCTTTCTCCACTACCCATTGTCCATGAGCTCAGAGGATCCAATGCCAAATCCCAGTGGCCTCTTCAAATCAAAAAATCCTTGAAACATCAGCTGCAGCCTTTCAGCACAGCTGAATCCTGACCTGTTGGAACCTTGGATGCTGAGAATTTCAGACTTTCTGTGCTGACAGACTCTGACCCCCAAGAGAACACTGCACTGACCTGAGGCCCTGGAGAAGGTTCCAAAATGGAATGACAGAACTGGGATTGTGGGGGTGGAGTTTGAATAGAAGTGTGCAATATCACAGGGTGGAAAACTTAAGATTTGAAGGTTTTAGAATCTAGTAATATATATAAAACAAGATGGAGGTTTTAGGGTGGAGGCTGCTCCTTCTCCTTCACCTTCTTCTCCATGGGTTTGGGTGGTTTTGTGTAATTGGATAAAAAAGTCCCCATTGCAGGCACAGGTGGTTGGTTATTGGGTTAAAAGTGAAAATAATTGAGGTGTCATTCCTTAATTGGACAGTTTATCCTTAAAA
>VZRH01001510.1:6845-34802 GCA_013397555.1 Urocynchramus pylzowi | reverse complement strand
GAGGGCTGAGCCACCCTGGCATGGCCCTGCTGCCACCAGCCTGACCCACAGCTGGCACTGCAGGAGGGCTGAGCCACCCTGGCATGGCCCTGCTGCCACCACCCTGACCCACAGCGGGCCAGGGCCTGCTCTCACTCTGGCAATGGTTTGTTTTCTGGTTTTTTTTTGTACTATTGCATTTGTATTTTTAATTGTCATAGTAAAGAACTGTTACTCCTATTCCTGTATCTTTGCCTGAGAGCCCCTTAATTTAAAAATTATAATTCAGAGAGAGGAAGTTGACATTTTCCATTTCAAGGGAGGCTCCTGCCTTCCTCAGCAGACACTTGGCTTTTCAAACCAGGACAAACATAGATAAGAACTAACAAACATCTGAGTCCCAACAAGAAATTCCATCTCACACATTTAATCCTGACCCTGGCAAAAAGAAGCAAAGACTCCACACTGCCCCATGTGAAAATCATGGTTGAGAAGCATCCCCAAAAGAGCAAACCCTTGCAGGCAGCAGCTGGAGCTGCACATGGACCGCATTCCCCAGTGCCAAGGCAGTTCTAGGAACTGTGACTAATGGGGGAAAATTGAAGGGAATGCAGATTTTTGGGCTAGAAAAGGACTGTCAGGGAGGAGATAACAACCTCCATGCATATAAAAGATAGAAGGGAAGTGGGGAGAAGGGATAATCTGTCTCCAGTTTTATAATAGTACAATTAGCAATGGGCTTAAATTGCCTTAACCTACATTCCCTGGACAGATGAAAAGGTTTTTTCCTAACTGGAGTAATACCAGGAATGGGAATCTGGGATGTTTACTTTTGTTTATTTGTTGTTGTTGAAATTTCCAACAAATGAAAACAAAAAAGAAGAAAACACTCAAAAAAACCTACCAGGAATTACTTGGAATGATGCTGCCTGTAGTANTTTTTTTTTTTGTTGTTGTTGAAATTTCCAACAAATGAAAACAAAAAAGAAGAAAACACTCAAAAAAACCTACCAGGAATTACTTGGAATGATGCTGCCTGTAGTAGAGGGAGACAGCAAAGATGATCTTGTGATTTGCTATTTATAAATGAAGAATTCATGAAAAAATGGGAGTTACTTATAGAGGAAGGGGAGATAAAAGGATTTGGAAGAGAAAGAAGAAAGAAGACAGGGAGCTGATAGAGAAGTAGCAAACAGATGGAAAGAAAAGAAGTTACCCATGAGAAAAGTTTGGCTAAAATATGGAGGAAATTATTCTGAAAGATGAGACACAGAGATAGGAGAGAAGATGTATAGTTGCTCAAAGACGACAAGAATGAATACAAAACAAACTAATTCAGAGTTTCCAGGCAGCTGGAGTATTAATCTTGGCAAGAGACACTGGAATAGGGCAAAAATTAAATATCCTTGGATAGCAGGAAAAAATCCAGACAGAATTTGTAGAAAATACTTCACTGAGAGGGAGACAGCAAGATAAAAAGAATTAGACTAAAGGTAACAAAATATCCATACAAAATCATCTGGTTTAGCAGTCAGGGATTTGATGGTGAATAACCATCAAATTGGGAATTGGGAAATTTGGGGTTTGCCCAATGTTGGCAGTTTTGGGATGTGTGGCACACCTGATGGACACATCCAGCAGGGGAAGGAATGCTGCAAAGACTGAGACTGAGCAGGGACTGAGTCACTGCAGCCTCCTCTGCTGTGGGGTTTTACCTCTGCAGAGGGACACAGCCCCACAGTGGAATATTCTCCTTGGACAGCACAAGAGGCTGCTTGTCCCCTGCTGCCAGGGAGGGGACTGCAGGTGGGATCTGAGCCCACCCCAGAAGCTGGGCAAGGTAAGGGCTGGTAAATTCATGATAAATCTGAATTTAAATGGGAGATCATGGAGGAAACTGGTGGCACATCAACAGCTGTGAATTATCCTAGTTGCAGAACTCACCTGTGTGAGAGGCTGGGAGAGCTGGGGGTGCTCACCTGGAGAGGAGAAGGATCCAGGGAGAGCTCAGAGCCCCTGGCAGGGCCTGGAGGGGCTCCAGGAGAGCTGAAGAGGGACTGGGGACAAGGGATGGAGGGACAGAATACAGGGAATGGCTCCCAGTGCCAGAGGGCAGGGATGGATGGGAGATTGGGAATTGGGAACTCCTGGCTGGGCTGGAATTCCCAGAGCAGCTGTGGCTGCCCCTGGATCCCTGGCAGTGCCCAAGGCCAGGCTGGACACTGAGGCTTGGAGCAGCCTGGGACAGTGGAAGGTGTCCCTGCCATGGCAGGGGTGGCACTAGATGATCTTTAAGGTCCCTTCAAACCATTCCATGATTTATGCAGAGCTGTAGAGAGATCCTGCCAAGTTTTCCTGGATGGAGAGCAGCTGTACCCTGGATCCTGCAGCACAGGAAGGCTCTGCTGGCTCCAGTGCCCATCTCACAGCACTGCTGGGTCTCTGGGCATTCCTGATCCTGATGGTTTGTAGTCAAGTTTATTCCTGCACATATTTTCACGTGCTCCACTGTTTTGAGTGGTCCCACCCTGCAAGAAGACCCCAGGTCTTGTCCCAACAATCCCTGGGAAGAGCTGGGACTCCTTCTTCTGTCCAAAAGCTGACTTCTTGGGGGAGAAATTCCTGGGTTTTGTTTTAAATTGGTTTATTCTGCATCCCTTCTGAGCTGCACCATGGGACTGGTGCTGTGTGGGAGCAGAGGGAGGAGAGAAGTGGTGGCACTCAGAGACATCCCAGTGTCACCAGAGGGTGGGACAGAGGCACATTTGAAGAGACCAGACCTTCAAGGTGCAGCACTCCTGTCCAGTCCCTCACAGTCCCCACCATGCTGATGGACATGGAGTTACGACTCCCAAACCACTTCAGGCAGCTTGACCTGGGATTTTTAATACTATAAGGAAAATCTGGGATTTTTAACACTAGAATTAACATTTGTAATTTAAAAATTAGATGACATTTAACAACAGGATTGGAGGGACACTTGTAAGGGACACTGAAGGATGAAGAGCAGGGTCACACCACTGCAGCCCCTGCTGGGACCACATTTCTTATTTCAACAACCTGACTTCCCAAACAAGGAGAGGAATCCCTATGAGAATGACAACTATTTGCCCCATTCCACAAACTCCACAGCCATGCAACATCCACAGCTCCTCTCCAGCTCTCCTGGAGCCCCTTTAGGCCCTGAAGGAGCTCTGAGCTCTCCCTGGAGCCTTCTCTTCTCCAGGTGAACATTCCCTGCTCTCCCAGCCTCTCACACAGGTGAGGTCTGTGCTGACTCCCCAATATCCCTGTGCTCCAGCAGATCCCAGTCACTCACTCCAAACCACTCTCCTGAACCTAAGGAAGGTTCAGGCTGTGCTGATGAAAGGGATGGCTTTCCCAAAATGCAGGACCTTTCATCCTGTTTTATCCATTTCTTCTATAGAAGTTTTTTTATATGCTGTTTTATCCAGGCTGCTTTTCACAGGACTCATGGAAACCTGCAGTCTGACAGAAAGAATTTCAATTCCCCAAACTTGAAACTCAAGAAACTTGATTCCAAGCAGGGAACAGCTATTTGGAAACAGTGATGTTTCCACCAGCAGATTTTCCTGCTGGGCACAGAGCTGCCAACTGCTAACCACTGATGGTCCTCATTATCTCTCTGCTGATACAAAATATTTCTGATGGTCATGTGCTGCCACGAGCTCCCCAGCAAGGAGCACACCAGAGTTTGGAGTGAGTGGTCCAACACCAGAACAATTTCCCTGTGGATTTTCTCTTCTGCCCTGCCTGGGTCCTGTTTATGAGCAGCCTCTCAACATATAATTGGTAATTAAACATATATAACTGGTATTGCCCAGAGAAGGTGGGGCTGTCCCAACCCTGGAGTGTCCAAGGCCAGGTTGGGATAGTGGAAGATGTCCCTGCCCATGGCAGGGGTGGATTGGGATGATCCTTAAGGTCCCTTCCAACCCCAGCCATTCAGGGATCTGGGATTCCTCTCTCTTAGCAGTTTCTTTTCCTCTCTCCTTGCCTTACCTCCCCACTGTTGTACAGCTCAGTCTTTGATCTTCACTCTCTCTCTTCACTGTTGCTATTTTTCTTGATGCATTTTGCCAAATGATATGTTCTCCTAACTCACCCCAAGTGTCACACTCTGCATTACTTTCCAACTCAAATGTGTGACTTTGCAGCTTCTCCCCTACTTGTAGCACTTCCTTCCCCCACCACAATCCCTTCTGTTGACTTTCCACATCCCAAAAACTCTGTTTTAAGTGAAAACTTGCACTACCTGGATCCTGCTCTGGATCCAAACATTTCTTAAGAAAAACAGTGGATTATAAACTCATTATAAGGATGCAAAGTAAAATCTGACCCCATTTCAACAAGTTGAAGATAATTAAAAATTCTGGGCACTCAGGATTCCAAGTCCACACTGCCTCTGCTTTGCTCTGGTGGGGTTGAGCAGCTTTGAGGCTGTGGGACATGGAATGGCACACACAGGCCATGTCCAGCCTTCAATGGCTCTGGAACTCCTGGAACCTCAGGGATTCGGCCCCAGACACGATCCCAAACCCAACCAGACTGCACAGCACGAGGCATGGAAGGTGTGGGTGGTAATGAGAAGTTATTTTCACATTTCTTCAGCCCCAGGTGCTGCCAACAATGGTTCAAGCCCAGCAGGCTTAGTTTAAATCAGCCTCAGGCTGAGTTTAAATCAGCCTCAGGCTGGTTCTTCTCCATAGCTCATGTGACCTTTGGGGAATTCATTGTATGGGAAATGAGGCTGCCTTGCCTCAGTCCCCAAAGGCCCTGGGCTGACAGAGCAGCTCTGCTGTGCTGCTCTCGTGCTCCAGAGGGGCCAGACCCCCTGGTGACCCTGACCCAGCCCCGTGGCCCTGCCCCTGGGTGGAAAATCCCCTTCCTGAGCTGGCTGAACCAGGGGATTCAACACACACCTCATGAAGCAGACCTGGCTTGGAATGCACCGAGCACAGCACCTCACACCTCTGCATGACTCTGCCTCCTACAGCTCCCTGTCCAGTTCAGGATCCAACTTGAAATAGGGAACTGCCTATTTCTGGGATCTCAAATGGAAAATGCAATCATTGGACCAAAAAAAACCCAAAAAACCCAGCAGTGAGATTCTTCTGTAACCTTGCAGAAAGTTCTGAACACGACAGAGGGCATTATTTATCATGACAGCAGTATTTAAAACAGACATTAGCATATTTAAAAATACTTTTTATGATATTCTCCCAGGGAGAAAGTTCCGTGGCTGAAAACACCACTGGCAAATAGTTCCCTCTTTGTATTGAGTCCCCTCTAGATTCATCTGCTAAACCCATAGAAGGAAGAGGCTTTAGTGTTTCAGACAGTTTTGGCTGCTATGCTGCTGAGTACAGTTGGATTAGTTTCTGAAATAGAATTGGCTCCCAAATTATTTGAAGCATTTGTACTCAGGGAATGCTGGGAAATGTCATTAGCGTGCCATAATACTTTTGCCTAATGCTCTCCAAAGTCTATGCCAAAAAAAAAAAAAAAAGGAAAAACACTATTTTGACTCCAAGTGACTGTGGGAGCAGACCTAGAGAACTGCCCCAAATTCAAATAAATTAGTGACAGCAAACTTCCAAGCTGAGTTTGTTTTCTTTGTCTGGAGAACAGACAAAGGTAAGAGCTGGTGAAATAAAATACAGATCCATGCTGGGATCTGTTTCCAGCTCTCTTTGGGTACTCACTCACTACCTGCAGGAGATGAGGAAGGAACAGGAACAAACCAGGACTCAGCCCTGCTATGCCAGCAATATCCTGAATCTCCTCAAATCCTGCCATTTTAATGAGTGCAGCTCCTTCAGCTTTCATTCAGCACATTCCTCACCTCCTCTGGAGCACTCTCTGCTTCAGAGCCTTTTGTCTTTTGCTCCCCATTCCTCTGTCTCTGCATTAATCTAGTGTTGAGTTTGGAGCTCTTATTTTTCCATCAGCTAATTAATTGCCATGGATGAGCCTCTTCCTCTTCCTCTCCAGAAGATGTTGTATGTAATTCCCAAGCCTATTCCTCCACTCTCTAATTTAGGAAATTTATTATTAATTTTATTCCAGCTGTGCCCTACTGTGTGAAAGGAACTTGTGCTGGTGTTTGGAGGGGCTGCCCTTCCCAGGAAACCACCAAAGGTAATTGCAACAGCTCCTGACCAGGTCCAAAAATTGATAGTGCCCTGCAATTTACAGTCTTCAAAAACTACTCAAAACCCTTAAAATTAGTCAGAAAAATGAAGTATGTAGCAGCCAATTATTAATTTCTTTTAAAATCTGAGTATTTCAAACATGAGAACTGAAAAAGGAGTAAGTAAGTAAATAAATGCTGTGAATCCTCCTTAAAAACCAAACACCCATCAAGATCCCTGCCAGGAGGCTGTGGGTGTACATGAGATGGATGGAGATCAGGTTGGCAACATTTAAAAGAAGATGGATTAAAAAACTAAACTAAAACAAACCAGAAAAAATGGCTTCCCTGTGGTGATCAGACCAATATAATTAAACACAAGACATGGTCATCAATGCTAATTAAAACTGGGGCCAGTCTTTCATTTATCACTGTAGTGCTCAAGCAGCACCAAGGAAAGGCAGAACCCTGCTCCTCCCTCAGTTCTATCCACAGAGGATTCGGCCTCTGCTTCACTTCAGCTTCCAAAACAGGTCCTCAAATTCAGAATAAAACCAGATGCATTTCACTTGGATTAGCTGCAGTGACACAGCAGGAGGAAGCTCCTCACCAGGTAGCAGTGGGTTATTATTGTCCTTTTCCTGTCACTAAAAGCATTGCTCTGCCTCACCACAGCCCTGCTGTGGGGAGTGGTTTGCTCTCCACAGCCCCACTGCCCCAAACTCTGGCCACAGCAGTTCACACAGGGTTTGAGGGATTCCCCCTGTGTCCCCACTGCCTAATTAACCTTATCTCTGCAGCCCACCTAATTAACCCAGACCTGCTCTGCCAAGGGGGCTGAGCAGTCACAGTCACCCAAAGGCAGTGGTTTTCACTTCTCCCTGAGTCTCCCTGCTTTTTCTACCTTCAGCCTTCAAACCTATTTCTTTTTCTGCACAGAACCAACCAAAAATAAAAATTAACCCTCCCCTCAGCCCTTCAGCCCCAGATGGTCTTTAAGTTCTCTTCCAACTCAAATCATTCTGGGATTTTGTGACCCTTCCAGCATAAACCATTCTAGGATTCTATGATTTCCACTCAGGACACAATTTCAGATTTCAACTCTCTGTGCAGGACTCAGATTAAACTTCCTCTCAGCAAATCTCCTGGGCAGCAAGGGAGATCCTCTGGGTCTCCTGCTTTTAGGAGGAGTGGCAGAAACTCCATGGATAGTAGGAGCCATCCCCCTCCCTCAGCACAGCTGAAAGAAAAGATGACACATTCGAACACAGGGCTCTGGTTTTCCCAGTGCACCTTTGGTGGGAGCTGGGATCACTGCCTGATCCCTTCCCCCTTTCAACTCCCACAGCCCACCAGCTCCTCACTGGCTCAGAGCTCACAATTTACCATCTGTCCCTAATCTCCTCTTTGTACTAATAACACGTTGTAATTGCAACATCTCTTCATGCAGCAATTGATCAGGCAGATAAGAACAAACAAGGAAATAGTGAGCATGACACAGCCAAGAGCAGTGGTACATCCTGCAGGGCTTCCTGTCATCTAACCACTGAAACTACAAAAAAAACAACCCCAAACACTTCTTTTGTCTAGAACTTCACAGTGGGTGAAAATAAACACATGGAAAAAATGAAAATGTGATTCAAAAATACAGGAAAGAATGTAAAACTTACCAGGCTCTAACTTGATTATTTTTACAGCAGCCAGTTCTCCTGTATGAAGATTTCTAGCCTGAAATGAGAGAGTTAAGATATATTTAGATATAGTTAAGATAGATATTTAGATATAGTTAAAATAGTTAAGATATATTTAATCATAATTCAAAGACACCTCACAGTCTTGCAGATTGTGCAAAAACAAGATGTTGTCTGATACAAATACAATGCAAAGCTGAGACCAATGTGGGTGAGGATAATTTGGGTTTGGAATTAGCACAGCACCAGCCTGGCTGGAATTGTGAAGTGCTCCTGACAGTTCTTTTGCAGACTTTAAAACATCAACCAGCAAATCACAGAATCACTGAGGCTGGAAAAGCCCTCCAAGTTCATCCCATCTGTGACTGTCATCACCCTGCCACCCAGCCCAGAGCACTGAGAGCCACATCCAGTTATTCCCTGAACCCCTCCAGGGATGGGGACCCCAAACCTCCCTGGGCAGCCCCTTCCAACCCCTGACCACACTTTTGAGGAAGAAATTCCTCCTCAAGTCCAACCTGAACCTGGAAATGAGAGTTCACCCCTCTCGAACACCATTTTAAAGGGAAGTTTCTGGTACTCAAGGATGCATCAGGGGCTCACCCATCTCATGGTGCTAAACCTCAGTGTGGCCCAAAAGTGGAACTGAGAGGGGCAGGAGAGGCACTGCAGAGGCACCAGGGATGAGTCACAGCTCCCTGCAACAACTTCACTCTGCAAACTCCTTCCTTGGTCCCACAATCCTCCTCATCCTCCTCCTCAGAAGAAGCAGCTCCAATTAAATCTTTACAGCACTGTCCTCTCTGGATATGCTCCAAATTTCAACTGAGAATGCAGTGCTGGAAAAAGATGTTACAGGAACCTCAGACACAGAAAGTTTTAAGAGGGGATTTTGGGAACTCCTTCTAGTAACTAAATCACTCAGGCACCATCACCAGAGCTAAACTATTATTCAGGACACACAACCTGATTTAATTAGGCTGAGCATCCAAGAGTTACAGGAGTTTAATCCCAATTGTTTCATTCTTACCCTAACAAATATGCAGAGTCCTCTGAACAGCTGAAATCTGGTGAAGAGGTGGATTACAAAAAATGGAGGGAAAACTGGCTGCAAGTTAAACCAATTTGGACTCAAGATAAGGATGTAAAGAAAATTTGACCCTGTGAAGGGAGTCATTATAGAACTAACACTCTCCTCCTGTGCATGGACAAGAAGTCTTAAAAATAGGAAAATCAAGAGCCTGAAGGATTAACCCCTCAGTTTTATAAATATTTAGTCAAGCTTCAAAGTAGGGAAAGGCTTTCCAGCCAGGAAAAAAACCAAACCAAACCAAACCAAACCAAACCAAACCAAACCAAACCAAACCAAACCAAACCAAACCAAACCCAATGACTGGCCTTTCAAAGTCCTGCAGGGCTAAGACATGAAATGGGTGTCAAAATGCAGGCCAAGGACACAAATATGACTCAAGTTGATCTCAAAGAGAACCTGAACAATTCTACAAAGGACCCAAACACCTGCAGAGCAAATCACTCAGAGTCATCTGCAAACCACAAAGGAAACATTCACCACTTCTGAAAGCACCTTCCCACCGAGGTGTTTTTTTTTGACCACAGCAAAATCTTTGGTGTCCTTCAAAATCCAGAAGGAGGAGGTGGATCCCAGTGGGATAAAGGATTAGGATAAAGGATCAAGGACAAAGGATTAGGACTGCTCTGGTCCTGTTAGACCAATGTGAAACAGGGATGCTGCCAGCAGGGACACACACTCTGCCTCAGTGAAGCCAGGGATGCTCCACTATCCACACTTTTATCCAGGAGCAGCTCAGCTGTTCAGATGAAGTCGCCCGCATCATTTCCAGAGTATCAGCTTCACTTCTGGAGTACCAAAAGGATTGAATTCCTCACAAATATTCCTTTTCCACACAAGCAGTAACTGCCACTGTCATGCTGAAGCCTGAAGGAATGGATGGAGTCTGCCAAAGGTCTGCTTGGCTGGGATCTGAAGGTTCAGGCTGGGGAACACTGCAGTTCTTGGCTCTCAGCTCTCACACACGACACAATTCCACTAAATCGTGTCCTGCTGCTTTCCAGTATCACCACTAAACTCATATATAATCTATAGCTTGGATAGGGACTATTTTGGGTTTCAACCATCAAGCTTTGCCTGCTGGAACACAGAAGTCCCCACTGGGTTGATATTTATGACCTAAACCTATCAAGTTGTCTGTGTTTTCTGGTCCCACAGCTTTCCTCTTCCACCAGACACATTCTTGAGTTGATGACACCAAGACCACACGTGATCATTAACTGCTGTCGTGCCAGAACCAAAGGCAAAATCCCAAGTATTCCCTGATCCTCAAAATCCTTGTGTGGATGCACACAGACAAGGAATGGTTTTAGATCTCCAGTCTAGACATTGGCATTGTGAGCACGCAGCAAATCACCCAAAATGCTTCCCAAGGGACGTCACCCAAATGTCACCAGAGGCTTTTGTTCCCTGCTCTTGGCTTGCAGCAGCTTTGCACAGGGACACACAGCTCCACCTTCCCTCTGCCACCTGTCAGCTGAACATTCCATCAATAATGAATTACTGCTCTCATTAAAAATGCAACAAGGCGAGGGCTAAAAACAGGTTCTCTGTGTACACACCTAGATATGAAAAGTGTCAGATCAGGATTCCTCAGATCACCTTGGGATGTGTTAGTTAAATAAATCCTCATTTCCCACGAGTCACTGCAGTTTGCATCATTCTATTTTTTTTTTTTTTTAAAGAACTGTGCAGTTACCAAGGAAGTCCCAGACAGGAAGGCACCACATCAACGTCACTGGCTTTGTGAATCAAACCTGAAATTTGACTAGAAATGATATTTGACAAAAATCTAAGTCTCTAATGTGAAAAAAAATTAATGATCTATCAGTCTTATTGATACAATTCTGCACTGCAGAGGGGGAACTACAGACTAAGAAATTACAGTTCTTCAACTCATGTTATTAACGTTTCCTGAGCCCAAAAGCAAAATATCTGCCTCCTCCTCATGCCTTGAAATTTCCTCTGTATTTCAATTCTCAATTTAAAATCAGCTGAAACCAGCCAGAGGCCAGGGAAGCTGTTACTCCATGCCAAGTAATCCAGAGCTTTTCAGTATCTCATGAGCTATTACTGACAAAGGAAATACACATTTATATGCATTCGTCCCATAAAGATGACATATATATAATGAACCTTCATGATCTCTTCTGAAATCTAATACTTCAGTTTTAAGGAAGATAAAACTTGTTAGATGTCTTATGGTCTTTAATTCTTCTGGCCTTGATCCCTTCAATATATAAGAAAGTCTCCTAAGAATTCATTTGACACTAAAGGCTGAAAGACTCAGTGTTGGTGTCCACATCTCCATCAGCAACAAGGTGCAATTCTGCAGGACAGAAGTAGATCCCAAATTCCCACAACATTTGCTGAAAGACTTTCTCCAAGAGGCAGACAGAGCTTTTGACCCTTATCAGTATTGATCCTAATTTTATTTCATGAGACTCAAACATGAAGATCATGTTCCCTACAGAATGAAAACTAAAACTACAGGATTTTTGGCAGAAGGATTGCAAAGCTTCAACATGAGCCACACAAGAAGGGGATCAGAACAAGAATGTATTTGAATGAAGTCAACCACAGCCAAATTTTAATTTGCTCAATGTCATTTACAGAGCTTATTTACTGAGAAAGAAGAGTTTGGCAGCAGCCTTTTGGTCACCTCTTCAGCTGTCCCACATCCTGACAGAGGATGAGTGACAGCATCCTACTGAGCACAGCTCTTCCAGAATATTTTAGCAGCTGAATACTAACACTGCAGAACATCATATGGAATCTGTGTTCAAAATAAAACAAAACAAAACAAAACACAAAGTACAAACACAAGTACTCTTTTTTTTTTTTTTTTTGGATATCCCATTGCGTTGCTGTAGTGACCCAGCACATCCCACCCCACTAACATGACAGCACTGCTAGTAGGACTATTTTGGGGAGCTGGGAGAGTTTTGTAGGATTACACACAAAAAATCATTGGGTTTTCCCACTGAGACTTGACTTTCCTCCCAAACAGCTGCTGTGGGACAATGGAAGCCGAGGTGAGGCCCGTGGCAATCCCTGTGTGCGACGCTTCCCACCGCACACCCAAACACCACACCTGAGAAAACACTCTGGGGAGGGCATTTTCTGCAGCCAGTGACCAGAAATAACACAGAGAACTGGTTTCAGAACCAGTTATGCACTCTGCACTTGTGTTTTATTTGTTTTCAAGAGTGCAAGCCAAACACTTCCAGCCCAGGGGGTCCACAGTGCTGGGCCACGTGAGATGGTCAAAAATGGGGGAATCTGGGACATTTGAATCTGTGCTCAGTGTCCTCTTCCTAACCACAGAGGAAGAGAAAGGGAAGATTCATGCAGCAATATCCCTCTCACATGCTCCAAATTAGTATTTTCAAATTCCATGGTGAAATCCCCTCCTCTCCCCATGGTCACTGTCTCATCTCCAGCCTTGGATCAACAGCCCCATTCAGAGAGGAGCTGTTTGTTGGAGCGTGTCTTCATTTAATTGAATCCTGATTGCAGCTCCTGTGGCAGCCCTCCCGTCCTTCCCCAGCTTATTCACCCCTTGCCAAGCTTCACTCACCCCTGACCACGAGGTTCTGCTGCCTCAAGTGCTGCCTGCTTGTCCCCAGCCACTGAATATCCCTTCAGATGGTACCTGACCTCCTGCCCTGGCAGTGAAACACAAGCTCCTCTGCTTTCCAGTTTCTGACCTCTTACACTTTGTAACTCCTAACCTGCTCTGTGTGGTTCGGAAATTCCCATTATGCTGTCTTTTTTTTTTCATATCTCATAGCATCATCAAACAGAGCCTTGAATTCACCTTCCTACATCTCTGAATTCACATCTACCACTGCCAAGAGCTCTCACCCTGCTGAAGTGACCCAAAGAAATGTCTCTCATTTTATGGACTGCCCTAAAACCATGAAAACAGGGAATTCTTGGTGGATGGTGATCTGCTGGACTCTAACAGAATTTGAATTATGTCCTAATGCAGAAGTTTAAATAAATGTTCCTAGTGTTCATTACAATTAATTATACAATTCTGCTTACACTTGTGATTTACGTAAATCTGACAGATTTTAAAAATGCTTTGTAACTAAATATGGAAAAAACAAATATCAGCAACATACTCTTAATGACTGGAAAGGAGATGCCTACTCTTCTCAAACACAATCTCTTTACCAGGTCAGTTTAACACCTCAAGAGTAGAGCTGAGGATTCATAAAATGTCAGCTGATGCCAGAAACGACTCAGAAAACCCAAATTAACAAGAGTTAATCTGCAGCGTGTGAGCTTAAAGTTGCCTTTCTTCACAAGAGGACACTGCAGTTTTCTGCAGTGCTGCACATTCAGAAAGTACTTTTATAAAAGAAAACAAACATTCTGAAATGTCTAAAAAAAAAAAAATCCTTGAAAATCTGCATGTTAACCCAAGCAGAGAAGGCAGAGCCAAGCCAGATCTGCTCAGAGCAGATCCAAACCTCAGTGTCAGGGGAAGAATCACCTGCCCTGGCTTCAGCCCAAAAGAGCAGCCCCCAGTGCTGTTTCCCAGTTCTGGAGTGAGTAGAGTGTGCTGGTTCCTCTCCCAAGACCAACACACCCCAAAGTACCCTCAGAAGACTCCTA
Source organism: Urocynchramus pylzowi (assembly GCA_013397555.1). Lineage (NCBI taxonomy): Eukaryota > Metazoa > Chordata > Aves > Passeriformes > Fringillidae > Urocynchramus > Urocynchramus pylzowi. The sequence goes on along the minus strand of VZRH01001510.1, from coordinate 21,262 downwards.
GGAGTGGATTCAATCCACAGATTCTACCCCCTAGATGGTGCCTGTACCCAATCCACACAGCTGCAGTTCTTGGTTTGGGAGTTTAACCCCTCTTTTATATAAGACAAAATAAGCAAAATCAAGCCAAAATTCCCCACAGCCCCATGCCAAGAAAACCTAAAGAGAGTGTGAGACTGGGTAAGTCCTTCCTGCTTGGTGCTGACAGTATTTCTATAACAGATACTGAATATATTCTTTCACCTCTGAAGGTCTGTGGATGGATTAAAAATGTAAAAGGAACAAAGGAGGAAAGCTGAAAAAAACCCCAAAAAATTGGACAACTCTTGCAAATGTTAATTTACTGGACAGCCTGATTTGTGCCAGACAGAAACAACTGTCATAGAATCACAAAAGCTCTGAATGGTTTGAGTTGGAAGGGACTTTAAAGATTGTTCAGTTCCAGCCCTGCCATGGCAGGACACCTTCCACTGTCCCAGGTTACTCCAAACCCCGTCCAGCCTGGCCTTGGACACTTCCAGGGATCCTGGAGCAGCCCCAGCTTCTCTGGGAGAACAGTTCCAGAGCCTCCCAGGCAACAATTCCCTCCCAGCATCCCACCCATCCCTGCCCTCTGGCAGTGGGAAGCCATTCCCCGTGTCCTGTCACTCCAGGCCCTTGCTCAAAGTCTCTCCATCCTTTTTGTTGGCTCCTTCAGGTCCTGAAAGGCCACAATTAAGTCACCCCGAAGCTTCTCTTCTCCAGGCTGAAGAACCCCCAATCTCTGAGCCTTTCCTCCCAGAGTGGAGCTGTCCCTCCCCATGGGGACACTCCACTCCTCCCTGCAGGTGTTCTCACACCTGGGACAGATGTCTGCCTGCTCTTAGCTGCTGGAAAAAGTCACCTGAACACCATTCCTCACTTTCAGGGCTGTTTGTCTTCTAGGAAGCAGAAAGATCCAGAGGCAATTGTTCCCCCTGAAATGTCCCAGCTGGATTTTTGGAGGTGGAGAGCAGTACCAGACTCCTTTATAGTGGAAGGCACAGAGGCTTTCAGAAACTATTTCCCAAACAGAGAATTTATAGATTCAAGACACTAAAAGAGAATGGTCTCTTACAACCAGCAGTCACTGCTTTTTGGGATAACCCAAAATGAAGATTTCTATGCTAATTTTACTAGTTTATTCTGTAGTTGCAACAGAGCCATCACTTTGGATCTCTGAGCTGAATATTGTAGGAGGACAAATATTGATTTTGTGGGTGCTCTCCAGATGGATACTGCCAGTCCTCATCCCTCAGAACAAGCAGCAGCACGAGGCTGGATGAAAAATTCCCAGCTGTCACTCCCTATTTCCACATTTACATGCTTCCTGTTGAAAAGACAGAGCCCAGAATAAGCAGAAGTCCCGGGATTTCAATAAATTCCACATTAAAATCCGAATCCCAGATCCACCACTGGCACTCCTGACCACAGCTATAACGCAATTAAGGCTTAAATGTATTTACTTTTGCTGGCAATTGGTAAAATTGAGATAGTTTATCTCTGGCAGGGAAAATGGGGAGGAGGAGAACCTGCCTTTCACTTAGAGACTTCTGACACTTTCTTACTCAAGCCAATTAACTCAAGCAGTAAGGGATTAACAGCTCATTAACGATGTGAGGCCAACTCCCTCTATTTTCCAGAAAACCAGGCTGAGGATTTGTATAAGCAGAAGGGTTTTGCAGGGCTCAGTAGCCACTAAAAACTAATTCTCATCCCTGCTAATAATTACTGAAGGACAAAGACCTGGGGCAAGAAAGATAACAATAATAAAGCAAAGATCAACGCACAACTTAACATTTATTTAGAGGGAAAAAAAATAACAAAAGAAGTCAGCTCTGTGCTTCCCAGCAGAGGTTGGTTATTCTCCTATGAAATTTTCTTGGCAGATCCTCCTTTGCAAAATATTTGGCATAATCCTTCTAAAACTGAAAAGCTAAAGCTAGAAACAGACCCTGACCACAAAAGTATTATTTAGCAACTAATGCAGCACAAAAGATACAAACAAATACCACATGAGGAAAAAAAAATTTAAAAGGCCCCAATTTTGACTCAGCTGGAGAAAAAAACAAACTAGAAAAGAACCTTTTCAAGTTACAACTGTGTGCATTGCAGTGGTTTGAAAAGCTACTAGAAATAACTCACTTTCCTGGGGAATAATAAACATTTTTGAACATAAGATCATGAAAATCAAAGAATGCCCATGGAGCTGCTGATATACTCAAAAATGAACAGATGCCCAACAGCTTTACAGGCCAGGGTATAAAAGAGGGAAAAGAGAAAAAAAAAAAAAAAAACATCAAATACATTAAACTACCACATTAAATACTTCAAATACATTAAACTACAAACCAAGATGGATTTTAAAAGGATTTATTCAGCAGAAGATAGGGAGAATAAATGTAGAACAATCTTATTGTATTCCTATGCTGAATGCCTAGACCATGACAGCAAAAACCCCCTCACAGTATTGTGGAGTACAAACCCAAGTAACATTAAAAGATTATACATTTCATCAGCTGCAGGGGAATTTATTTATTCCTTTGAGATGAAAGAACTAAGAGATGTGACAACCAAAATATTTGAAAGAAAGTATCTATGTGTCTTCTTTTACTGACAAAAAAACCCCCAAAAAATCCCAAAACCAACCAAGCAAACAAAAACTTTTTAAAAATTCTAGCTTTCAAGGCAGGGAGAAAACCAAATTTCTGAAGGAAAATATGGGTTGCTCTTTTATAATTAAAAACTAAAGAATTTAAGATAATAATTTATTTCTTTACCAAAGACAAAAGTATTTTTTACTGCTTTGTAAATATGAGCTAACACACAGTGAGATGTGTCTCCTCAGAAAGGCAAAACTGAGGAGCCTCCACTGGCATTTGAAAGGGAAAAAATGGAATTTTGAGATTGCAACTGTTATATAAAACCTTCAAACCAAGGGTAAAAATCCACATCAACTCGTTTTCCTTATCATCATTTATCCAATAGAATCTAGACAGATTCAGGTGGAAAATGTAGATTCAAGTAGAAAAATCTACCTCCAACAAAGCTATTCAGTAATCACGTCCTTAAAATTTCAGTCCCTTAGAGATGAACTCACAATTACAAAATTAAAAACTAAAATTAAATTTCAATTAAAATAAAATTAATTAAATAATTAAATAAATTAAAAATTAAAATTTAAAAGAACAAGTCATAAATTTACCTTGATGAAGAAAACAAGTCAGTGTTTTGCTCTTTATTGTTAAATAAACCAGTGACCAGAACAGAATTAATAAAGAAGTTGTGTAATTGAAGAAGTTAAAGGAAAATCAGCTAAAAATAGGAGTTGGAAGATTCTTTTTCTGTTCTACAATTAAGTTTTGGTTTGCATCTGGACTGTATCAATTGTCACCTTCTTGGGCTGGGAGATGGATAAGATTTGATGCTTCTTTCTGATACTGGAACAGCTGTTCCTACTAAAATAAACCCCAGCATTTATTCACAGCCTTCCTTTTACAGTGATGAAATAGTGATCAGCAATATTTCTAATTCAGGAGGAAAAAATCAGGACCTGGAATTCTGTTGGAATAAACAGAAATGACATTTCAGTAGGTTTCTTAGTGAGGAAAAATTGAAGTTCTAAATGTGCTGGTACATGAGAAAGGTTACAGATAAAATATGTTTTGCACTTGTGCTGATGAAGCAGAGAGGAAATATGCTGCCATTTCATTACAGATGATAACTGAAAATCGTGCAAGTTATCTCATCCTCTCACTCTTTATTTTTAGCTAGAACAGGGAAAAAAACTGGTCTGATTTTTTACTATTATTGTTTTCCTAATTTTAACCAATTAACTCATGTAAATGATGTCACCTGGAAACAAGACTCTTTCAAGATGTCACATGGAAATTAGAATTTTTCTACAATTTCATCTACACTGATCAAGCACCAGTTTCACTTCAGTCACCTGATTTCAAGCACTTGGCCAGAGACTTCCTCACTTCACTTTGAAAGATGAACCAAAACTGTGCTGCTCAAGTAATATGTGTTATTAAATAATTAGAATGTTCTGGTAAATTGGGCCTGATGATTTAAGTGGAATTTTAAAAGATTTTTTTAATTTTAAAATTTTAACACACTTGAGAACATTCTCCATCTTGCCTCATTTCTCTTGTCTATATAGATTTTATTTTCTTTTTGTGTTTCTATAGGGTTTTAAATTCACACCTGCTGCATGCCTGGGTATGGGGATTTTTGAAGGAGTTTTGAATGAGTTAGAGATGGGATTTCTGAGTTGTTTTTGATGATGTGGTTTATTTTCTTATTTTCTACATAGGTAGGAAGGGTGAGTTTGGTTTACATCTTTATAGCATGGTTTAGAAGGTTGTAAGATTCCTAGTTATAAGATTTTTTAAGGATTTATTGATTAATAAAACAATAAGGACATTTATGGTTTTTATTTAATCTTTAAATGTTTTGTTTTATGGATTTATGTTATAGTGTAAGTTTTCTAGTTAATCATGTCATGACAAACTTACAGTACTGTATTCTAAACTCCTTGTTTACTTTGTAACTACTTTTATTTCTTTATAGCTTAAACTCTAAAACTTTAAACTTTCCTTTACTTAATTTAACGTGTAAACTATAAATCCATATTCTTGCTTTTAGCACTTCAGTTTGGAAGTTTTTCCTAAGGTCTCAGATAAAATCTTGTGTTTCATTCAAAGTTTTGGTCTACAGGCCCAAAGTTCTGAGAATTCCAACAGCTGGGGAGCCCTCAAGGCCATCCCTCCATGCCAGGCTCTCCCACTGCTCCCATCCCCAAGGAATGCAATCTTCTCTTACTGGAATGGAATCCTCTTCTAAAATCCCTGAGAATTTCAGACTTTCTGTGCTGACAGACTCTGACCCCCAAGAGAACTCTGCATTTGACCCGAGGCCGTAGAAAAATTTTCCAAAATTGAATGACAGAACTGAGATTATGAGTGTTGAGTTTGAATAAAACTACATTAATAATATAATAAATAAAATATCACATAAATAAATTAAATTAAAATAAAATATAGAAATGAATAAAAATAATATAAAAATGAATAAAAAATCACATTAGGGTTTAAGGTTTTAGAATATAGTAATATATATAAAATAAAAGTTGTATCAGTCCCTGCAGCAGCTGTGTGCATTTTCCATGGACCAGCCTTCCCCAGGCAGACACCACAAAGGAATGTGCTGGAGAGAGCCAGAGGAAATCGTGGGACAGGCTCTGCAAAGCCTGGCTGCTTCCCTCTTCCCAAAATTCTGCCTCAGCTCCGCTCGAGGAAGCCCAACAAAGCTCACAGGGAAAGTTATTTAAAAACTCATGGCATGGTTTGGGCTGGATCAGCCAAACACCACCTCGTGCTGGGAGCAGGGACACTTCCACTGCAAGGTTGCTCCAAGCTCTGTCCAACCTGGCCTTGAACAGCTCCAGGGATGGGGAATTTCACAGAATGCTTCCATGGAGCAAAGCCACAGCCTGTCCTCCTCCTCCTCCTCCATCCCTCCTGCAGCCAGCACAGTCAATCTGTACTCGAGACATCCCACTGCAGGATTTACACAAACCTCAACACCCACGCAGTGAGAAAAAGGAAAAATCCACGTTCATGTGCCCTGGACGGGCTTGATGGATCATGAAACCAAAAATGGAGATCTCCTTATCCATCCTCAGAAATCCCTCTGTCCTGTTTGATACTGTGAGCCACATTTAAAAACAAGACTCAGGACAGGAACTGTTTGGCAGAGTTTAGAAGGCTCTGTGTTAATCCAGAAGTTATTCCTACCTCTTCATAATTAACCAAGAAGCAAAGGATCAGAGCTCAGCCAGTGCTTTAAATTTAATCACATACATGCCTGAGAAAACAAAATGGTTTTATCAGAAACTGCTCATCCTGGGGAATGTCTGGGGTCTGGGCTGTGAATATTTACAAGGAACACATCAAATTCTCTCCCTTTACTCATTGCAGACCAAATGCTTCAAAATTTCAGCTGCTGTTATTTCCCAACCCCTCATAAATAAACCACAAATACCTGAAGCTGTTCCATCACTGAGAGCAATGAGCACCCCTCAGGCACTGCTTCCTGTCAAATTTTAATTCTTTTACTTTTATCAAGAGAAAATACATCCATAAAAGATGGTATTGCCCCACCTTTATTCTTTTTACCTACTATGTTTACATCTCTGTGCCTGTACAAGAGACTTTACCATTTATCTTCCCTTGGGATTAATGACTAAATCCCCCAAACATTTTTGGGAGCCTGGTGTTTATAATGCAACTCTGATCTTGCATGTCTGCACGTTAAACAGCAAGTTAAGGCAAACAGAACTCAATTCTTTATTGCTTCAACAGCAATGATCAGCAAAGAATCACCCACACAGCTGAGAACAGGACAAAAATACAGCTTTTTGGGGTGGAACATCACAAATACAGCTTTTTGGGGTGGATCATCACAAATACAGCTTTTTGGGGTGGAACATCCCCTCAAATGTAAGAAGTTATGCCTTCAATGCTGCACAAGACAAAGCTACTAAAAAAAAAAAAATCCTTAAGAATTATTCCTTATCAACAAGACAAGAGTCTCCCTGCAACAACCTCTCCACTCAGAAGAAAAACAACACTTGCCTTTCCAGAAAATCTCAAAATTCACATTTCAAACACACTGCAAATCCAGCTTTTTCCCACTGAGCTGAAAATATGGTTCATTCAGCTTTCTTTTTTCAGACATTCCTTCTCCAGCCAAATCTTCCTCGTCTCTATGAAAACATGAACCTCCTAGACATGACATTCATGCAGAAGACACAAAAATACACTTGGGGGAGGAGTAATTTCAACAAGCCAGGATATTAAATCTGGCATTAAAGATGCCATTTGGAAGGATCAGTAAATGCAGGAGTTTTGGACACCAGGACTGTGTGCTCTGAGGGTATCCATGACTATATTTGTATAATCTTTTTGCTATCTTTAGGAGAATAAAGTCAGTGGAAACACATAGAGCAACACACAGGAGAAGGGAAAAGTACTGGGAGAGGACAATCCTGGAAGCAATTCAGTTGCTCACCCTCTCTCTTTCATTCAAGAGCTTCAAAGCCATGGTCAAGCTACAGCTTCTCCACACAGAGTTCTCCACCCATCATGGAAAAAGGTATGTTTTGGCTGATGAGGACCTTGCAGACACAATCCACTGTGCTGGATGAAATGAATCACTCCAGCACTTGGGTGAAAGAATTTAGAAAGCTGAAGAGCAGAACAGAAACCTCTCTGTGCCAAACTCACAAATTTTTGTCCATCTAGGAAGGGTTTATCCAGACTCCATATGTGATTTTTCACTGGAAATCCAGAATGGATTAGGGACCAGCATAACTCTCCAAATCAAAGTTGGCTGTGTCCACCAAACCTTGCTGAGTGTTTTACTGCTAGAAATCCTTCAGAAACTGGAAAGAAATCTTCTAGCCTCTTTGGAAAATTTAAAGTTTTAGAACTTTTTAAAAATTTTGGAAAACTTAAAATCCGAAAACCTAATGAAATGGCAAAACGGGACAAAGTCACAGAATCCCAGAATGGTTTGGGATGGAAGGAAATTTAACAACCAACTCATTCCACCCCCTGCCATGGGCAGGGACCCCTTCCACTATCCCAGGCTGCTCCAAGCCCCAGTGTCCAACCTGACCTTGGCCACTTCCAGGGATCCAGGGGCAGCCACAGCTTCTCTGGGCCCCCTGTGACAGGGCCTCCCCACCCTCCCTGCCAAGAATTTAATCCTAATATCCCATCTATCCCTGCCCTCTGCCAGTGTGAAGCCATTCCCTTTTTATCTTATCACTCCACATCCTTGTGAAAAGCCTTGGCAATCTCAACCACCAGGCACGGAGATTGCCTTGAGCTGAAGAACAACTTCATGAATATGGAGATGTCCCTCTGAACTGCAATCACCTTGGGCTGCTGCTGCCTCTCCTCTTCACTCCCAGCTGCAAGCAAGCAGCAGGTGCCAAACACAGCTAAAGGTAGCAGGGAAGGTTGTTTTTCCAGCTGGAAGGAGCAGGGACAGTTGCTGGTGTCAGCAGAACGCGCTGCCAAACTCCGTCACGGCCTTGCTGACAGGAAGAGCTGCTCCCTCTGACAGGGATGATCTGTGAGCTTCTACCACGCACCTCTCTGACAGAACTGGGGCTCAGCCACTCATCCCAGAAATCCTGGATGCTTTCCAGGTTATCCAAATGCTGGCCATGGAAATGACCGCTGTGTCTTCTGGAGACAGAGAGGAAGGAAGGAGATCCTGGCAGGCAAATGTTCTCATCTTTGATCTGTTCTTCCCTCTCAGGTCTCTGCTGTTGGGGGGTGAGTGGTGTGTGACCTGCACTGTTTGCTTCCTCTTCATGGATATCTCATATTGAGAAGAAATTAGATTTTATTCACAGAATTCACAGAATCACTGGGCTGGATGAGACCTTCAGGATCATCGAGTCCAACCCAGCCCCAACAGCTCAGCTAAACCCTGGCCCCCAGTGCCACATCCAGGCTGTGTTCAACACACCCAGGGATGGTGACTCCACCACCTCCTCTGTTTTTGAGATTCTGGAGTGCCTGACTTCTCAAAGTAAGAGACAGGGAGAAATAACCATAGGGGAAGCACTACTCCCACCATGTAACTTCCCATTAACAGAAAACACCAAGAATTCCAGAATGGTTTGGATTGGAAGGGACATTAAAGATCATCCATTTCCATCCCTGCCATGGGCAGGGACACCTTCCACTGTCCCAGGCTGCTCCAATTCCCATCCAACCTGGCCTTGGACACTTCCAGGGATCCAGAGACAGCCACAGCTTCTGTGGGCACACTGTGCCAGGGCCTCCCCACCCTCACAGCCAGGAACTCCTTCCCAATATCCAACCTTAATTTCCCTTCTTTCACTTTGAACTCATTACTCCTTGTCCTGTCACTACAGTTCCTGATAAACAGAAACATGAGTGACAGGATGTAATATTTAAAGCCAAACAGCTTGGAACATCCCACATCAAAGACCAAATCCTTAATAAGAAAAACTATTACAAACATTTCAAATGGAAACCTAAAGGTTTCACCTTCCACTGCTGAATATCCTCACAGAGGGTGTCAACAAGCCACAGAGCATCTTGGTTCTCAAAACAGAAATCCTACTGACTGCATCCTGAAAGAAAAGCATGCCATTCCCCAGAAGAGGAACTCCACAGCAATAAGAAAAAACTCAAGAGCCCTGGTTTGATGTCATTCCAAACACCGTTCCTATGGAGAAAAAGAACACAGGGAGTTCAGGCATGGCTACAGCCAACACTGCTGACCAGAGGGCTTTGATCTGCAGGGGAGGAGTGGAATCCCCCACATGACAGATGTTTTCTGGTCATTCATATGTGGAAGCAACAGATATTCACCAGGGACAGAAGTGCTGAGTCAGGGATGGCCAAATGCAATTGATCTGCAGCTGCCAAAACATGTTGGTATGAAGTTGGGAATATGTGATTAAAAGCTGTCACAGCCATAACTGTTCTCTGGTATCAAAAAAAGCTTTAATACTCTGTTCTTAACCTGTTGACTTAAGCAGTAAAACACTGATAAAAAACTGATATATTTTTCATTATCTGAGAGATTAGAATGACATTGAGAATTATTTTCTAAACATCAAATCCAGACTCTCAACAGCCTTTGGCTGCACCAGAAATTAGAGTCCAGAGCTCTGAGAACAAGGCAGTGACCACACAAGCAGAGTTGAAACCTGATTCAAACTGGGCAGAGTCACACTTTTATGGCAACCTTTAAAAAAAGAAAACACAAAGAAAGTAAAACAAATCTTTCTGATGTTTGTTTTAAATTGCATTTGAGCAAAGAGTCTGTGTGTGCCACAATCTAATTTCATTGCTCACTGTTTTCCAGCAGCAATCGGTTGCAAAACACTGCAGGTTTCTTCCAAGTTGATGCCTTTATTTGGTGCAGGAGATTAAAAAATAATGACAATAATCTCAAGAGAAGAAAGACTGAGCAGGTGACTCCAGAAAGAATGAAATTTTCATGATATTCAATAAAAACGCGCCCCTTGTTTACAGGCAGTTTCTACCACGAATTTGGTGCATTCCTTGTCCCTTGTGCTTACTTTTCAAGAAAGCCACTGTGGCACTGCTCACAATCCTGCTTGGAAAAGCCCAAACAAGCCAGCTTTAGAATTGCTGCACAAGGTCATGTTTGATCATCGGGGAGCACAGCCATCCCGCTATTCATCCCGGCCGAGGCTGCCGGGCCGGAGCTTCCACGGGCTCCCGGCTCAGCTGCCAAACAACAGCCTTCAACAAGGATCAATTTACAGCCATCTACATCAACCAGCCTTTTGTTCCCCTCTGCACAAGCAAGGAGCAGCTAAAACTCAGTTTGGGGCACTTGGAATGAAGAACACTAAAAGCCGAGCTCTGGGAATGGGTTGGGTTGGAAGGGACCTTAAAGCCCATCCCATCCCAGGGACACCTTCCACTGTCCCAGGCTGCTCCAAGCCCTGTCCAGCCTGGCTTGGACACTTGAATATTTCCCCTAAATCTCCCCACCAAACCTCTTCAGAGCCATTAAATAAACACTCCAGTAAGAAATCCATACAGGACATCTCAGGAAGGACGAGCAGCAGGAAATGATCCCCAGAATTGAAATCCTGTTTTCCAAAGCCCCTTGAGGACACCAAGATCCACAATTACACACAAGCAAATGGCTGGATGTTGTGATGCAACCAAATTCCACAAGTTAAGCAAAACAGGCCAGTCTTCTGCTATTCCAAGTACTTCCAGAAAATACCATGGACTGCAGGAACTCGTGATGATCCAGCTGATGGTGTGACCTTGTTATCAACCCAGCCTTAAACAAATTAGGACTACAAAGCCCTACTGAAAAGCTGCAGGTTCACTCACGGGTCATGCTGCTGTGAAAAGCCATCCTGGGAAACATCTAACCACACTGGGAATTTACCTGGGATGGGATCTGACCAGCCACTTCCCAGTGCTGGAGGTTAAATTCCATTTACAGTCTCCAGCAGCTTTTCAAAATTTTCTGCTCCAAGACCTCAGTCAAATATGTGTTTCTTCATTAACCACACACACACAACATCTATTTCAGCATAAAACAGATGCATTTCAGAATTTCTGAATGCAAACAGAACAAATTTATGTCATTTTTAAACACTGCCTTGAGATTTTATTTTTTATGACCACGGTGGGAAGACCTTTCCAGGAAAGCCAGATTAGAGAGACACTGGGGACATAAAAATACTATTTTTTAAACAGCACATCATTAAGTTCCAGTTCTTGTTTTTGTTATTGCAACCTCTTCCACGAGTCAGTAATTCAAGATATCTTGGTGCAATGCTGTAAGGGCTAAATTATTCCAATGGATCAGAACTGGTTTAATATCATATCCTCTATCAAAAAGAAAAAAAAGCTTTCCCACCACAGATGAGACAACTAACAAGTCAGGATTGTAATGGAAATTACTTCCAAGACTGCTAGACACAAACTTGGATCTATTTGCACAGGCTGTGAATAGACAAGAGTTTATTTACAGATGGTTTCTCCCCAGCCCTGAAACGCATTTTGGGGAAAAAAGATATTAAAACAACATCAACAATCCAGCACTTAGGAGCAATCCTACAATCAGCCATTGTGTGCCATGTGACAGACAAGAGAAATAAACCCCACAAACACTAAGAAAACACATCTCTGTTCAAAGCTTTCATGGTAGTAATGAAAAGCAAAGTGGGCAGGAGAATTTTGGAAAAGTCTTTAAATATTCTTCTGTAACCTAATAGTGAAGATAAATATTTGCTTAACCTCCACCTTCACCATCCAAAAAAGAGCCAATTACTCTAAAAGCTACCAAATGCCCCAAGAAGAATTTAAAGCATTAACCACAACCACCAAAAAGCATCTGAGGAAGAGGCAGATGTCCCACAATCAGAGAGGCTGCCTGGCTTAGACATCCCAAAAACAACTGTGCTGGAGACGCTGGTGACTCATTATTAGTGAAGGAGCAGAGAAACCACTTGAAGAGGTGAGGGGAAAATTCCATTTTAATTTAAGAGCCCTCTCTAGAAAACCTTTCCCGAGCTCTGCAACATAAAAACACTTGGATATTCACTAATAAATGCATTTTACAAACACTTCCGACAGCCCTCAGCGAGCACAAGATGTGCCATCTGCAATGAGACTTACCAGACACTAAGAAAAATAAAAGTACAATGTTTATACATCAAGTCCTTTCAAGAAAAAAAGGTTTACCTTACTTTAAAAATTATCATAACATCAATGACTTTAAAAAATAAGTTTGCTGTGCATATTTGTCATAAGAAGCAGCGCCATCTGATTCAGTATTCCCTTGATACAGTTCCTGATGCAGACCTTTACAAAAACAAAGAGCAAACCAATGACCTAGAAACAAATGCAGCCTCTCAAACTACTTTAAACTCATTAACTTTATACTTGTTTCAGACTCGTTACAGCGCCTGAAACTCCTGCCAAAAACTTTGATTGAAATTTGCCAGGCTGCACGAGGAGACAGTTTGGGTTTACTCCTTATCTGAAACCGTTTCAGGAGTAGAAGGAGCATTTTTCATAAGGCCAAGAGGGGAGGAGGGGGCAGAGGGTTGTGGTTTTTTTGTTTCCAGGGGATGGATGTGTTTACATGGCACGGAGCAGAGCCATGCATCCAACCCAGCTCCGGAAGCGGAAGCTGGATGACATGTCAGCACAGCTCTCCACTAATTACCAGGATAATGAGAAGCAGAATATTTCTTTTTCCACAAAGAGATGACACAAAAACACTTCCCTGCAACGCAACTAGTTATTTCTTGTCGTGCTGCCTGGTTATTTCTTGTCATGCTGCCCTGCACTGGGCAGGCACACACAAACAAAGCAGCTCAAGGTAGGCAGAGTTCCAGATTTACGACAGTTGAAATGTTCTTTTAAAGGATTTAGTGCTAGAATCCCTAGGAAAGAAATTGACTGATCTGTGCAGCACTGTAGGATTAAAAAAAAATAAAAGAGGAAGGTAAATATGCACCGTGAAAACTTTTTAAAATAACTCCCTGAGGTCATAAGTAACCATTTCAAAGGGGTGGTGGGAACAGGATCCATCCATAAAACTTCAATTTGAACATTAGCAAAGAGCCCTCCCCCAGCAGGAGCAATTACTGCTGCCTTTCATGTGGCACAGTAACACACCTTCCCTTGCACGCTTGGCTGTGTCAGGTCTATTTTAAACACACTCAACAGCACTACAAAGGAAAACATCCCACAGCCTCCCTCCCCGTGCAGCTGAACACGCACATTACCAAGCACAGGTTGAAAACTTTGAGGCTTTCTTTATAATTCACCCAGCCCTAAAAGCTGCTGAGCATCCCTGAGGTATGAGGAACATCCCTGAGGTGTGAGGAACATCCCTGAGGTGTGAGGACAGGGATGAGAAGAACACTGCCTGCACCTCCTGTACCCCATGCCTGTGGTTCTGTTGATGTGAGCACCAATATGGAATTACACAATCCCAGAATGGTTTGGCTTGGAAGGGACCTAAAAGATCACCCAGTTCCAACTCCCTGCCACGGACAGGGTCACTTTTTGTATGCACCATTCCAAGAGCATCTGCTTGATGTGCCGCACTAACTCTACCTCGTGCTGCAGCTCCGTTCCAGCTTCTGAAGAGCTTTAATCTGCTTCTGCCTTTCACGGGCTATTATTAACCTCGGGGATAAAGTGGCACCCTTTTAATCAGGTGCTTTAACTGGATGCGTTCTGCGAACAGGTACGGCCAAGAGATATCCTCTACTCCTTGGGCAGTAACGTGCGAAGAACTGCCTGCGATATTCACCGGTCAAACCTCCAAGAAGGGCAGCGGTAAAAGAGAACCTTCTCTGATGCTGCAAGCACAGAATCCCAGAATGGTTTGGGTTGGAAGAACCTTAAAGAACTCATTCAGTCAAACGCCTTGCCATGGGCAGGGACAGCTTTTTCTATCCCAGGCTGCTCCAAGCCCCGTGCAACCCGGCCTTGGACCCTCCAGGGATGGCCACAGCTTCTCTGGGCACCCTTTGCCAGGGCCTCACCTCCCTCACATTCAATCCCTCCCCACACAAGTGGGAATCCTCCGGCTTTGCCAGAGGCGGCCCCCCGCCGCTCACCTTGTACACGTCGCCGTAGGTGCCGCTCCCCACCCGCTGGATCAGCTCGTAGTCCTGCTGCGGGTTCCGCCTCAGGATATCCCCGCTGGCCCGCGCCGCCGGCTCCATGTCCAGCGCCGCGTCCCCGCCGGCCCCGGGATGCTCCTACCGCGGCGGCCCCCGGCTCATGGCTCCTGCGGCGGCAACGGCGGCTCGGGGGGGCTCCGGG
>VZRH01001508.1:2713-13013 GCA_013397555.1 Urocynchramus pylzowi | reverse complement strand
CGAGCGCGTGGCCTTCGCCGAGCTGCGGCCGGGCGGCAACGCCTCGAGCGGCAACGCCACGTGCCTGGAGCGCTCGCAGGACCTGGTGGTGCGGCCGGGCCCCGCCGAGCCCCGCGACACCTCGGCCCTGCTCAGGGTGCGGGTGCAGCCGCTGCGCAAGGACGAGAGGACCAAGACCTACGTGCTGTGCTCGCAGCGCCGGCCCGGCCAGCCCTGGCTGCCGCACCAAGGGCCCGACGGGCACGTGGTGGTGCTGGAGGAGAAGAAGTCGCTGCTGCCGTTGTGGTTGCAGGTGATTCTGATCGCGGGGTTGTTGGTGCTGTCGGGGATGTTCAGCGGGCTCAATTTGGGGTTGATGGCGTTGGATCCCATGGAGCTGAGGATCGTGCAGAACTGCGGCACCGACAAGGAGAAGCGTTACGCCCGCAGGATCGAGCCCATCCGCAGGAAAGGGAATTACCTGCTCTGCTCGCTGCTGCTGGGCAACGTGCTGGTCAACACCACGCTGACCATCCTGCTGGACGACCTCATCGGCTCCGGCATCGGCGCCGTGGTGGCCTCCACCATCGGCATCGTCATCTTCGGGGAGATCGTGCCGCAGGCGCTGTGCTCGCGGCACGGGCTGGCCGTGGGCGCCAACACCATCGTGGTCACCAAGTTCTTCATGCTGGTGACGTTCCCGCTGTCCTACCCCATCAGCAAGCTCCTGGACTGCATCCTGGGCCAGGAGATCGGCACCGTCTACAACCGGGAGAAGCTGGTGGAGATGCTGAAGGTGACGGAGCCCTACAACGACCTGGTGAGGGAGGAGCTCAACATGATCCAGGGAGCGCTGGAGCTGCGCACCAAGACGGTGGAGGACGTGATGACCCCGCTGCAGAACTGCTTCATGATCAACAGCGACGCCATCCTGGACTTCAACACCATGTCGGAGATCATGGAGAGCGGCTACACGCGCATCCCGGTCTACGAGGACGAGAGGTCCAACATCATGGACATCCTCTACGTCAAGGACCTGGCCTTCGTGGACCCCGACGACTGCACGCCCCTCAAGACCATCACCAAGTTCTACAACCACCCCGTGCACGTGGTGTTCCACGACACCAAGCTGGACGCCATGCTGGAGGAGTTCAAAAAGGGTGAGGAGGGGCTCGCGGAGGCGCTGGGAGGAAAATTCCAGGGGGTTTTGCTCTCCAGAGCTGGAGCTGGCCATGCCAGAGTGGCCACCATCCCAAGGGAATGAGTGGCAGCTCAGGGACATGCAGGGGGTCACCAAATTTAAGGTGTCTTCCAACCCCAACCATTCCATGAATCCATGTGCTGGTTTAGGTGGGATTTTGGGAAGGAAAATCCCAAAGTTTGGGGATTTTGATCTCCTGGTTTTGGA
The DNA here is from genome assembly GCA_013397555.1 of Urocynchramus pylzowi. NCBI lineage: Eukaryota > Metazoa > Chordata > Aves > Passeriformes > Fringillidae > Urocynchramus > Urocynchramus pylzowi. Next base: position 11,626 of record VZRH01001508.1, on the reverse strand, counting down.
GCTTTCCCATGCCAGGAATGTTTTCCTTTTTTTTTTTATGTTTAACCCTGGAGGTTTTTGGAGGANNNTGTTTTCCTTTTTTTTTTGATGCTTAACCCTGGAGGTTTTTGGAGAATGGGGGGGATCACCAAACTTTAGGGTCCCTTCCAACCCCAACCATTCCATGATTCCGTACTCTGGTTTAGGTGGGATTTTGGGAAGGAATTCTTCCTTTTGGTCCCAAAATTTGGGGATTTTGAATTCCTGCATTTGGAGCTTTCCCATACCAGGAATGTTTTCTTTGTTTTTAATGCTTAGCCCCAGAAGTTTTTAGAGAAGTGCTGGAAAATCTCTGGGCTCCTTGGATTTGGGTTTGGATTTGGATTTCCAGCTCCTCCATGCTGGAGCTGGCAGCAGCCAGTGCTGCTCGGAGCTGGCTCCATCCTCATCCTCACTCTGCTTCCCAAAAATTGGCAGCAGGAGGAGGAACAGGATGAAGGAAAGCTCCCAGGTGGGATTTGCCCTTTTTAGGGTCTTTTCCCAAGGTTTCCCAGCCTGACCCCACAATTCCTGCAGGATGAAGGAAAGCTCCCAGGTGGGATTTGCCCTTTTTAGGGTCTTTTCCCAAGGTTTCCCAGCCTGACCCCACAATTCCTGCAGGATGAAGGAAAGCTCCCAGGTGGGATTTGCCCTTTTTAGGGTCTTTTCCCAAGGTTTCCCAGCCTGACCCCACAATTCCTGCAGGATGAAGGAAAGCTCCCAGCTGTGACCCCGGGGGAGGCTCGGCCAGAGCTTTGTGCCACATTCCAGGGACATTTAGGGATTCCTAAACCCCTCCAGGTGTGGGGGAACATTTGGGAGCTCCCAGTCCAGCCCAGTTCCCAAAACCAGTGAGTGCTGAGTTGCTGCTGGGCTTGGGGTTATCCTGGCTGCTGGCAGAGGCTTTCCCTGCCCCGATCCTGATTAAGGGATTTAAGCTCCCTCCTTCCTTCCGGGCACAAATCCCAGCCCTGTTATTTTTCCACCGCCGGCTCAGGAGCCGGGAATTTGCGGGGTTGGGGTTTTGGAGGTGAGCCCCACAAATTCCTGCTGGGTTCAGGACCTCGTTGACCCGGTCAGGACCTGGATCAGAGGCAGGAGAGGGAATAATTAAGTGACTGTGTTAATTGTGGGGTTTGAGCTGTGTCCCAGGGCTGTGGGGATGTCACAGGTGATGCCCTTGGGGTGACAATTCCTTCCCATCTTGAGGATTTGAGTGGGGAATTTCCCTCTGGAGCTGGGCTGGGAGAGCTGGGAATGTTCCCCTGGAGAAGGGAAATTCTAGGGAGAACTGGGAATGTTCACCTGGAGAAGGGAAGGATCCAGGGAGAGCTGGGAATGTTCACCTGGAGAAGGGAAATTCCAGGGAGAGGTGGGAATGTTCCCCTGGAGAAGGGAAGGATCCAGGGAGAGCTGGGAATGTTCCCCTGGAGAAGGGAAGGATCCAGGGAGAGCTGGGAATGTTCCCCTGGAGAAGGGAAGGATCCAAGGAGAGCTGGGAATGTTCCCCTGGAGAAGGGAAGGATCCAAGGAGAGCTGGGAATGTTCCCCTGGAGAAGGGAAGGATCCAAGGAGAGCTGGGAATGTTCCCCTGGAGAAGGGAAGGATCCAAGGAGAGCTGGGAATGTTCCCCTGGAGAAGGGAAGGATCCAAGGAGAGCTGGGAATGTTCCCCTGGAGAAGGGAAGGATCCAAGGAGAGCTGGGAATGTTCCCCTGGAGAAGGGAAGGATCCAAGGAGAGCTGGGAATGTTCCCCTGGAGAAGGGAAGGATCCAAGGAGAGCTGGGAATGTTCCCCTGGAGAAGGGAAGGATCCAAGGAGAGCTGGGAATGTTCCCCTGGAGAAGGGAAGGATCCAAGGAGAGCTGGGAATGTTCCCCTGGAGAAGGGAAGGATCCAAGGAGAGCTGGGAATGTTCCCCTGGAGAAGGGAAGGATCCAAGGAGAGCTGGGAATGTTCCCCTGGAGAAGGGAAGGATCCAAGGAGAGCTGGGAATGTTCCCCTGGAGAAGGGAAGGATCCAAGGAGAGCTGGGAATGTTCCCCTGGAGAAGGGAAGGATCCAAGGAGAGCTGGGAATGTTCCCCTGGAGAAGGGAAGGATCCAAGGAGAGCTGGGAATGTTCCCCTGGAGAAGGGAAGGATCCAAGGAGAGCTGGGAATGTTCCCCTGGAGAAGGGAAGGATCCAAGGAGAGCTGGGAATGTTCCGCTAGAGAAGGGAAGGATCCAAGGAGAGCTCCAGAGCCCCCCAGGAGAGCTGGAGAAGGACTGGGGACAAGGGATGGAGGGACAGGACACAGGGAATGGCTTCCAAATGGAAAAATAGGGATTTTAATGGGATTTTTGGGAAGAAATTCGTGGCTGGGATGGAATTCCCAGAGCAGCTGGGATCCCTGGGAGTGTCCATGGCCAGGCTGGAGCCACCTGGGACAGTGGGCCTGGATGAGCCCAGAGGTCCCTCTCAGCCAGTCCATGGGGACCTCTGTTGTCCCCAGGACACTGATGGGGTTTGGAACCTCCAGAATCTCCCATTCCTGGTGGCAGCTCCAACCCAAGGATCCCTGGAAGTGTCCATGGCCAGGCTGGAGCCACCTGGGACAGTGGGACTGGATGAGCCCAGAGGTCCCTCTCAGCCAGTCCATGGGGACCTCTGTTGTCCCCAGGACACTGATGGGGTTTGGAACCTCCAGAATCTCCCATTCCTGGTGGCAGCTCCAACCCAAGGATCCCTGGAAGTGTCCCCAGGGCCAGGTTGGAGCCACCATGGACAGTGGGAGCTGTCCCAGGGTAGGACTGGATGAGCTTTGAAGTCCCTCCCAACCACTCCAGGATTCCATGGGGAGCTCTGTTGTCCCCAGGACACTGACAGGGCTTGGAACCTTGGGAATCTCCTGTTCCTGGCAGCATCTCTGACCCAGGGATTCCTGGAAGTGTCCCCAGGGCCAGGTTGGAGCCACCAGGGACAGTGGGACTGGATGAACCCTAAGATCCCTCTCAACCACTCCAGAATTCCATGAACACCCCATGGGGACCTCCCTGTCCCTCTGGCTCTTCCTTCCCCACCCTATTTTGGGGTGTGTCCCCCCTTGGTGACCCCAGCCTGGCCTCCCTGGTGCCCTTTGGCCATGTTTGCTCTGCCATGGCCACTCCCTGTCTGCTCATCCCTCAGGGAGCAGCTCCTGACTCACCTGTCCCACCTCACCTGGCCCCACCCCACCCAGGTGGCCCCGATGAGAAATGATGAAATCGTTTCTTCAGCCCTCCAGGCACCAACTTTTCCCAGCTCTGAGGGTGAGGGAGGAGGGAAAAGGGGATCTGGGATCCCCTAAAATCCCAGATTTTCCTAATCAGCTAAAATTTCCCTAAAATCAGCTTTTCCCAGGGTGACCAGGAGCTGGTGGCTGCTGGAATTACAGAGTGGAGAACATCAGGGAGGGCAGGTTTGGGGTGGAGATGGAGGGGGACACGGTGGGGACACTGAGGTGAGGAGGGACAGGGGGTTTATTTTGGGATCAGGGCAGGTTTGGGGTGGAGATGGAGGGGGACACGGTGGGGACACTGAGGTGAGGAGGGACAGGGGGTTTATTTTGGGATCAGGGCAGGTTTGGGGTGGAGCTCGAGCGTCCCCTCGAGAATGGGATCAGCCTGGCAGGGGGACAGGGATGTGGGGAAAGGCAGCTCCTGGTGGTGACAGTGACATCTCTGGAATGCCAGGCTGATCCCACATCCCAAGGTGCCTTCAGCCTCACGGGTGCCTCTTCCAGAGCTTTAATGGGTTTAATTAGTGTCATTACCCTGGGAGGCTTAATTAGTGTCATTACCCTGGGAGGGAGCGCCCAGCCCAAGGGCNGGTGGTGACAGTGACATGTCTGGAATGCCAGGCTGATCCCACATCCCAAGGTGCCTTCAGCCTCACGGGTGCCTCTTCCAGAGCTTTAATGGGTTTAATTAGTGTCATTACCCTTAGAGGCTTAATTAGTGTCATTACCCTGGGAGGCTTAATTAGTGTCATTACCCTGGGAGGGAGCGCCCAGCCCAAGGGCTCCTTTAGGTTTTAATGAGTTTATTGCTCCAGGGAGGGATGGGATGGGCTGGGACATCCTGGAGACATCCAGGGCTGGCACATCTTGGGGACGTCCTGGGGACATCCCAGGGCTGGGACATCTTGGGGATGTCCTGGGGACATCCCAGGGCTGGCACATCTTGGGGACACCCTGGGGACATCCCATGGCTGGGACATCCCGAGGCTGGGACACTCTGGGGACATCCCAGGGCTGGGACACTCTGGGGACATCCCATGGCTGTAATGTCCTGGGGACATCCAGGGCTGGGACATCCTGGGGACGTCCCATGGGCAGGAACATGCCATGGTTGGGAAATCCTGGGGACATCCCGGGGTGTCGTGGGGCTGTCCCATTCCAACACCCCCTCGTGTCCACAGGGAAGTCCCACCTGGCCATCGTGCAGAAGGTGAACAACGAGGGCGAGGGCGACCCCTTCTACGAGGTGCTGGGGCTGGTGACGCTCGAGGACGTCATCGAGGAGATCATCAAGTCCGAGATCCTGGACGAGTCTGACACCTACAGTAGGTTTTGGGGCTCTGCCCCTCCCCAAAATCCCAATTTAGGGGGTTCCTCCTGGTCTCCCTGGAGGTGACCCCGCTGTTCCCTGCAGTTGACAACCGCAGCAGGAAGAGGGTGTGCAACCAGAAGAACCGACGGGACTTCTCGGCCTTCAAGGACCCCGACAATGAGCTGAAGGTCAAGGTGTCACCTCAGCTCCTGCTGGCCGCCCACCGCTTCCTGTCCACCGGTCAGTTTGGATGTCCCGGGGCTGGGGACATCCCAGGGCTGGGGACATCCTGGGGACATCCCAGGGTTGAGACATCCAGGGGATGTCTGGGACAGCTTGGGGACTGAAGGATCTTGGAGCTAGAGGAGCTCACAAAGTCCTTGTCAGCTCTGGTCCTCTGATCACTCCAAGCAGAAATTTTGGCTCTTGTCCCACTTTTTATTGTGTCCATCCCACCCAAAATGGGAGGGGACAAGGTTGGGGATGGGTGTCCTTGTCCCTTGGGTTTTGATGGCTTCTTTGGAACCTCTGGGATGGACATTCTGGCCCTTTGAACCTCCAGGATGGACATTTCAGTCCACAAGGGTCTCCTAGACCATCCCAGGATGGGAATTCCAGCCCCAAGGGTCTCCTACACCATCCCAGGATGGACATTCACTGTCACCTGGAGGGATTAAAACCATCTCTAACCTTTCCCCCCCCTCCAGAGGTGACCCTCTTCACCTCCAACTTCATCTCGGACAAGATCCTGCTGCGGCTCCTCAAATACTCCGACGTCATCCAGGAGCTGAAGTTCGACGAGGAGAACAAGAGGTCCCCGCGGCACTTCCTGTACTGCAAGAACAAACCGGCCGACTACTTCATCCTCATCCTGCAGGTGAGGGGCATTCCTGAGGGACCTCAGCCCCTGGGCTTTGGGAATTCCTGAGGGACCTCAGCCCTTGGGCTTTGGGGAATTCCTGAGGGATTTGGGCAATTCCCATGGGATCTCATCCCTTGGGCTTTGGACAGTTCCTGTGGGACCTCAGCCCTTGGGCTTGGGGAATTCCCGAGGGACCTCAGCCCTTGGGATTTGGGAATTCCTGAGGGACCTCAGCCCTTGGGCTTGGGGAATTCCCGAGGGACCTCAGCCCTTGGGATTTGGGAATTCCCAAGGGACCTCAGCCCTTGGGATTTGGGAAGTTCCTGAGGGACCTCAGCCCTTGGGCTTGGGGAATTCCCGAGGGACCTCAGCCCTTGGGATTTGGGGAGTTCCTCAGGGACCTCAGCCCTTGGGCTTTGTACCATTCCTGAGGGACCTCAGCCCTTGGGCTTTGGGGAATTCCTGAGGGATTTGGGCAATTCCCATGGGATCTCATCCCTTGGGGTTTGGACAATTCCTGTGGGACCTCATCCCTTGGGGTTGGGAGATTTGGACATTTCCTGTGGGACCTCATCCCTTCGGTTTTGGACAATTCCCTTGGGGTTTGGAAAATTCCCATGGGATTTGGACAATTCCTGTGGGATCTCATCCCTTGGGATTTGGGGAGTTCCTGTGGGACCTCAGCCCTTGGGGTTTGGGGAGTTCCTGTGGGATTTGGGCAATTCACATGGGATCTCATCCCTTGGGGCTTGGACAGTTCTTGTGGGACCTCAGCCCTTGGGGTTTGGGAAATTCCTGTGGGATCTCATCCCTTGGGGTTTGGACAATTCCCGTGGGATTTGGACAATTCCTGTGGGACCTCAGCCCTTGGGGTTTGGACAATTCCCATGGGATTTGGACAATTCCTGTGGGATCTCATCCCTTGGGGTTTGGACAATTCCTGTGGGACCTCAGCCCTTGCGATTTGGGCAGTTCCTGTGGGACCTCAGCCCTTGCGGTTTGGACAATTCCTATGGGATTTGGACAATTCATGTGGAATGTCATCCCTTGGGTTTTGGACAGTTCCCGTGGGATTTGGACAATTTCTGTGGGATCTCATCCCTTGGGGTTTGGACAATTCCCGTGGGATCTCATCCCTTGGGATCTGGATGTAGATTGACGTTGTTTTTCCTGGCAGGGCAAGGTGGAGGTGGAGGCTGGCAAGGAGTGCATGAAGTTCGAGGCGGGAGCATTTTCCTACTATGGGGTGATGGCCCTGAGTCCTCCTCCTGGAGCTGGTGAGCATCTCCAGAACCTTCCTGGGATCCCCGGGTCGGAGCTGCTGCTGGGAATGGGAGATTCCAGAGGTTCCCAACCCCATCAGTGCCCTGGGGACAGCAGAGCTCCCCATGGAATTCTGGAGTGGTTGGGAAGGACCTTAGGGCTTCATGAGCAGGGACATCTCCCAGTGTCCATGGTGGCTCCAATCTGGCCTTGGGGACACTTCCAGGGATTCCCAGGTCGGAGCTGCTGCCAGGACGGGAGGTTCCAAACCCTGTTGGTGTCCTTGGGACAACAGAGGTTTAGCTTTAAGTTTAGGTTTAGGTTTAGGTTTAGGGTGGGATTCCAGAAATTAAACTCTTTTTTCCCAGTGGAAAATGTGATTCTTGTTAAACCTGCCATGTTAGGAAGAGTTTAACTTCTAGAATCNGGACACTTCCAGGGATTCCCAGGTCGGAGCTGCTGCCAGGACGGGAGGTTCCAAACCCTGTTGGTGTCCTTGGGACAACAGAGGTTTAGCTTTAAGTTTAGGTTTAGGTTTAGGTTTAGGGTGGGATTCCAGAAATTAAACTCTTTTTTCCCAATGGAAAATGTGATTCTTGTTAAACCTGCCATGTTAGGAAGAGTTTAACTTCTAGAATCCCACCTTAAACCTAAACCTAAACCTAAACTTCCACAAGAGAATTCCAGAAACCCTTTTTGCCTTTAGAATGGGGCAGAAAATGGGATTTTTGTTAAACCTCTACTGCTAAGAAGAGTTTAATTTCCACAGTCCCATCCTAAACCTAAGCCTAAACCTCCACGAGGCAATTCCAGAAACCCAAAGAATTCTACCTTCAGAACGGGGTGAAAAACACAAATTAAGGGGACGAGCTCTTCAGAAACGATCAATGGGTGGAAAAACCAGGATCGGGAACGTTGGGAAAGAGCAGAGGACGATCCCAACCCTTCCTAACCCCACAGAGATCCGTTCCCCGTCCCACATGAGCGGCCTGAACCGCTCGGCCTCGCTGAGCTACCACGAGCGCTCGGACTCGGGCTCGTCGCCGGTCAGCGGCAGCAACAACCAGCTCAACGCCGGCGGCGCCCAGTACGTGGCCGACTTCAGCGTCCGCGCCCTCACCGACCTCCAGTTCGTCAAGGTGAGCGTTCCCGGATGGAATTGGGCTGGGAAAACCCTTTGGGATGGGATTCCCAACCCATCATGGCCGGGAAAACCCTTTGGGATGGGATTCCCAACGCATCATGGCCAGGAAAATCCTTTGGGTTGGGATTCCTGACCCATCACCCCATTCCCAACCCATCATGGCCAGGAAAATCCTTTGGGTTGGGATTCCTGACCCATCACCCCATTCCCAACCCATCATGGCTAGGAGAACCCTTTGGGATGGGATTCCCAACACATCATGGCCGGGAAAACCCTTTGGAATGGGATTCCTGAGCCATCACCCCATTCCCAACCCATCATAGCTGGGGAAACCCTTTGGGTTGGGATTCCCAACCCATCATGGCCGGGAAAACCCTTTGGGATGGGATTCCTGAGCCATCACCCCATTCCCAACTCATCATAGCTGGGAGAACCCTTTGGAATGGGATTCCCAACCCATCGGGTCTTCTCAGATGGTTTGGGATGAGCAAGTGGCTCTGGCAGGGCTCGTTTTGGGGTCGTCTGGGATGGGAATTCCATCCCTTTGGGAATGGAAATTTCAGCCCTTTGGGGTCTCCTACATCATTTTGGGATGGGAATTCTATCCCTTTTGGTTCTCCTACCACTTCTGGGATGGGAATTCCATCCAACACCCCATTTTGGGATGGGAATTCCATCAAACACACCATTTTGGGACGGGAAATCCAGTCCCTCAGGGCTCTTACCCCATTTTGGGATGGGAATTCNTGGGATTGTAATTCCATCAAACACACCATTTTGGGACGGGAATTCCATCCATTCCCCATTTTGGGGCGGGAGTTCCATCCGTACCCCATTATGGGATGGGAATTCCATTTTGGGACGGGAATTCCACCCGTACCCCATTTTGGGTCGGGAACCCCCCCGTTTGCCCTCTCCCACCCCGCTCCCGCGGCTCTCCCGGCGCAGATCACGCGGCAGGAGTACCAGAACGGGCTGCTGGCCTCTCGCATGGACAGCTGTCCCCAGTCCCCCGACAGCGCCGCCCCCAAAGCCGACCCCCCCATCCCGGAGAAGC
>VZRH01001506.1:478582-527660 GCA_013397555.1 Urocynchramus pylzowi | reverse complement strand
ACAGGAAAAAAAAAAAAAAAAAAAAAGACAGGTAAAAATGTTAGAGTTTTACAGCATCCTTGATCTCAAGGGCAAACCTTTCACCTGTGAGGACAAGGGCAGGGGGAACCTCTTCAGTTCATTCATGAGCCCATGTTCACCTACCTGCAGATCCTCTTTCTGAAAAATCACCGAGTCCTGCCCCTGACTCATCTGTGCTGGTGCTGGCACAGATTTGGAGATATCAGGACTTGGGGGAAAACTGGGGAGCTCAGTAGTTTGATAGGGGAGAATGAGTCCTATGATCCCAGGTGATTTACACCTCCAGACCTTGCTGTACTGCCAGAGGATGCTGAGGCCCTGCCACTGAGAAGCTGTGGCTGACCCACCCCTGGAAGTGTCCAAGGCCAGGCTGGATGGGGTTTGGAGCAACCTGGGGTAGCAGAAAGTGTCCCATGGCAGGAAGTTGGGATTCCATGATCTTTAAGGTCTCTTCCAACCCATTTTATGATTCTGTGACTTCCATCTCAGGAGACAACCCATCTGCTGCCTCCCAAACATGGTTCAGGCAATCCCTCCCTCCAAGAACTTCTCCCAGGCAATGGAATGGCTGGGGCTGCAGCATCAGCCCTTCCCTGGAAATGGTGAATTTGGAAGTGGAAACACTGAAGCAGCACAAAGGCATCTGGGTGGAGTCATCAGCAACACACAGGAGTTGCTTTCCATCTGTTCATGTTTCAGGAAACCGTGCTGCATCCTTGAATATCTGTCCCTGCTGGTCCTCATTACACGCTGCTCAATTGCTTTGGAGACAAAATAGCAGTTTCTTAATGCTCCATCTCCCCTCCTCCCCCCTTTTTTTTTTTTTTTTGCTGCATGTGTCTGAAATTAAATTCAGATTTTAAATCACAGGATGATTTATCACCTTTTTCCAACGGGCAGCCTCTCCCTGGTTCAACAGATTATTTACCTGAAGTTTCACCCCTCCAGGAATGAAAGTCTCCTGCACTGAATGGATGATTTGGGGGGATTTTTTAGAAGCTGGTGAGCAGTGGAAAAGTTCCCAACTCATATGATTTAAAACTCAGTATGCACACCACATCAGGGAATTTTTACTTTTTCCAGAGGTATTATGGACTGTCCCTGCTCTGTGCTGGGTTAGGACTTCATTGTGGTCCAGGAAAGTGGCTTAAATCCCTGGAGGTATTTAAAACCTGTAGAAATGGCACTTGGGGACATGGCTAAGTGGTGGACTTGGCAGTGCTGGGGTTGGACTCGATGAATTTAAAGATCTTTTCCAACCCAAACGATTCTTTGACTTTGCCTTGTTATCAAATCCATTTCCTTTGGAGAAAACTGCATCCAAATTGCACCTCAAGGACCAGGACTGCAAAGTAACCTGAGAGCTCAGTATTGCTGAGATTGATTGGCTGTGTCCCTGATCCAAATACTCTGAAAGGTGAGGGAAACCAAAGCAAAGGAGGAGGTAAGAACCAGAAAAAGAGTTTTTATATACTCGGTGCAGTGGAAACACCTAAAGAATCATAGAATCATTAAGGCTGGAAAAGACCTCCAAGATCTCCACCTACCAAATCCACATAAATGGGAAATTACCACTGTGGTGAACTCAAAAGGAGGCTCAGTCTTCCTGGGGAAAATAGATGAATGTGATTCAAAGCACAAGAAATTTCCACCATCCTGGGGCAAATAGAAAGGCAGCTCTGTGAGGTGAGGGGGGATGTAAATCAGTGTTAATTGTTCTGGTCTTTTATAGTCCGGAGCACCAGTCTGGATCAGCTTGGGAGCAGTCCCACAAATTAAAGAGCAGTTGAGTGCCTTTTGTGAGGACTCCTCCTGGGTTATCTTGGGCAGGTGACTCCAGTTTGCCCTGGGGAAATATTGCCAGTGGATCAGGTGAGCAGAGAGCAGCTGGTGGGAAAAGCTTGGCTTTGAGAAATGGAAATGTGTCAAACACGTTTGGGGCTTCACTCCCCAGGCTGCAAAATGAGATTGAAAGAGGAGACACAAATAAACCTTTGCATTAATCAGTCCTTGCTGCTGCTGGAATCTCCTGCTGCTTCTCTCAGACAGCTTCTGATGAGCCTTGGAGCTTTCCAAAGGTGTTTCTGCAGTGGGCACATCTGGTTCTGTACAATTTCACTCCTGCCTTGAGGGATTGGTGCTTGTTTTTTATGATTTTTTGCTGTCTTTTCCCATTTTCTCTCTGTCTAATTTAGAAGAGACTCTCTTATAAATATCTTTAAGAAGAGATCAAGCAGAATATGGACATTTTTGTAATTGGATTTGCCTACTTCAGATACAGCTTTGTGTTACAAGTTAAGCTCGACATGGAAGCTGGGCTTTGCTGGAGAAACTGAAAAGTCATGTCTGGTTATGCCCTGATATTTACTCTGTGCATCAAAGCCTCCTTCTGCCCTCTCATCCAACCCATGCTCAACCTCTGAGCCAGATAAAGTCCCTTTTCCCCACGGTGTGGGTGCAGGAGCTGAGATAAATCAGGACCAGCTCTGGATGCTTCTACTGGTCAAGGCTCGATGAAAAAAGCTGTGCAACTCCAGTGTGAGATCCTACAAAATGTCTGTGGTGGTTTTCTGTGCTTCTCTGCCTGTCTGAGATCCTCACTGGAATTCTGACTGGATGCTACTCTACTCAGCAATTTTAAGAACAAGGGATTTCATTGGAAGGAAGAAAACAAACAGGGGATTTATTAGTGCATACAAAAAAAAGAGTGAGACCAGGAGAGCCCTTGTCAGCTGGAAGTGCCTTTCCTGGACATCTTTCTGCATCAGTTCTTCTCAGCATTCAACTTTATTGGCCTCTCAATATCTGCATAAAGTTTAGTGTTACATGAAACAGCATTCAATATCCATAAAATGAAACAAAAAATCAACTCAAAGCAACCCAAAACAACCCCTTAGCACTGAGGAACATAATGAAATCATACACTTTTGTTCTTTTGTCTCATAGAATATTTTTAAAAAACAAACCCACTTGTATAAATACTACCAAACTTCCTAAATCTCTAATGGAAGGAAAACTGATATCAATTATGTGTTCAGTAATCCTCTCAAAAGATAACAACAACAGCCTTAATGACGTCAGGGCTATCTGCTGTAGTGAAAAGACATTAAAAAGCAATCACAAACAGGAGCAGATCTCTACCTAATGCTCTGTTCACTGAGAGAGGGGAAGGCAGATTATTGTGATTCAGGGGTTTGCTGTGAGCAGGGTGAGGAAAGATAAACTGGAGATGGGTTTACCACACATATTTTGGTTAAAACACCAGTGATGTGTGAGTCCTGACTCTCACCAAATGCATTTGTCAGCTGAAAACTTGCTGAAGAATTAGAGGCAGAGGAAAATCTCACACAACTCTCAGGACTTGGTCCTTCTCAAATTTTTATTTCTCCTTCTGAATTTGCAGTGTAGGGATAATTAGCAAGATCTGCACTGTTCTGCTGCTTCTCCCTCACTGTGAAAATCAATGTTTCCAGCCTGAGGATAAGGAATAGCACATGCCACATATGCTTAGGCAGGATCTGTATGCTCTTTAGCTCCTCTAATGAGAAGCAGGATGTATCTAGAGTCAGATTGAAGAGAATCCAAACCCAGCGAGTGTAAACAAGCAACGTCAAATGTGCAGGAACAATAATGATGTAATTCAAAAAAAAAAAAACCAAAAAAAATGACAGCAAGTGGAGTGTTTATTCACAAAAGCAAAAATATTTGTAAATCAATTTTTAATGACACAAGCAATGTCAGTATTAGGAAAAGAGTCTTTTATATTTGCATGATTGAATAAATTTATCAGCGTGTACAGTGAGCCAGGAGAGTTATTGAGACTCAGTTTTACGAGAGATTCAGTAGTTCTGATATTTTTTTTCATTGCAGTCTGTAATATAATGCTATATTTTGATTTTTGCCTCTCGTGCATTTAAAAAAACATTGTATTTTTGGTCAATGAGAATATATCACTGAAACTATTCCAACATTTATTTTTGTTTGACTTCTAGTATTTCATTTTTACTAGATAAAGCTGTAGAATATGAAATTGTAATAAGAAAGTGAATATAAAATTAAACGTGAAGATAAATGCTGAATAAAAGAGAACATAATAAATAAGCTTCTAACATAAAATAAATCAGAATAAACAATGCATCCTAAATATATATTTCAAATGAAATAACTCTACCGACAAAATGCTGAAATATATTATGTAAAAGCTGGTTTTAAGCAACATCAAAATGAAATCAGCACATTCCTCAGAAGGTTGAGATTTTGATGACTTCGCAAATCATGATGGGAAATGTTTTGCCAGAACCCAGCAGAACCAAGCTAATGTATTTTGAAAAGCATATGCTGAGAAGTGGTTTGGGATGACATGCTTGGGCCGAGTGGATAACAAGACTATTTCCAGCTAATTTCAGATGGGAAAGCAGATGGGGCTGTTTCTTGCTGTTAGACTTCTGTGGTCACAGTCTCTCAGGGGCTGAACTTAAACATCTGAGTCCTTGTGATTATTATTATTATTACTATCACAACTAAAAATACTGTGGCCAGGTCTGCATTCCCAACTTATATCCCACTGTGCAAAGGGCAGGGAGGTTTTATCCTTGCCTGAAACATCTGTAACCCATCAGAACTTTGGGTGCCCCATGTGTGGTGTGCCTCACCTACATCCAGAGCTGGGCTTTGCTTGCAAATGTGTGGAAGTTTTGCACTCTGGAAGTTCCCAGGGTGTCCAAGGGATCTGAACAGGGGTGGCAGAGGTGACAGAGAACCTACAGAAGACCTGTTCTTTTCTGGATTATCATCAGTGTTTGAAAACTTTGAACACATCCATTCAGAGCTGATAAAATCCCATTTTACGTGTTTGGGATGTGGGTCTGTTGATGAGTGAGAGGTCAAGGCTCCATATGCAGGGAACAGGGATTCTGTGGAAGTTCATCAGTGACCTGAGCTGTTACAGCCAGCTGTAGGAACAATTCATCCCCACAATCCAAGTCCTACATGGGGAACACGAGGTGGCTCACTCACATTGAAAGGTTGAGTGGTTTGGGTTGGTGGGACCTTCAAAGATCATCTTGTCCAAATTCCATGACATAAACAGGGACATCTCCCACTATCCCAGGTTGTTCCTAACCCCATCCAACCTGGCCTTGGACACTTCCAGGGATGGGGCAGCCACAGCTCCTCTGGGCAACCTGTGCCAGGGCCTCCTCACCCTCACAGTCAAGAATTCATTCCTAATAATTGAAAATCTAAACCTATGCTCCTTCAGTAGAAGATCATTCCCATTTGTCATATCCCTGCATACCCATGTCCCTCTCCAGCTCTCTAGGAGCCTCTTTAGACACTTGAAGAGGGTCTAAATTTTCCTTGCCACCTTCTTTTCTCCAGGCTGAACAATCCCAACTCTCAGCCTGTCTCCATATAAGAAATGCTCCATCCCTCTGATCACGTTTGTGGCCTCATCTGGACTCGCTCCAACAGCTCCATGTCTCTCTTATTTTGGATTGCAACACTCCTGGCTGGGTAGAAGGGCAGAATTCCCTCCCTCAACCTGCTGCCCATGTTGCTTTTGATGCAGCCCAGGTTACAATTTTCTTTCTGGAGTGAAATATCACATTGCCAGCTCATGTCCAGTGCTTCATCCACCAGTGTCCCCAAATCCTTTTTTTCCAGGGCTGCTCTCAAGCAATTCATTTTTAGTCTGTGTTGATACTGAGGTTTGCCCTGACCTGGGTACATTTGGCCTTGTATTTCCTGAGGTTTATCATGGACCCACCTGTGTTCCTGACACCTCTACTCAGGAGGACAGCTTTCACTCCCAGGTTTTCTGGAATTCTGATCAGATGTTTATCTGGATCTGGGACCTCAGATAGCTCAGACAGAAATTACTCCAGAGCAAACAGCACGTGACATCTTGGGCTGGCTTTTTTCATATGACACCATGAAAAATGCTTCCATTGGGTGATTAGAACCAATATCCACCTCGAGGATTTCCAACTTTGAAATGCTGCTTTTGTTTCAATCCCTCCTTTTCCCTGGGATGTGCTGAGAGAATCCTTCTGTGGGAGTGGGCTGCACATTTACTGCCTGCAGCTGGAGGGATCTCACCAACCAATCCCACTGGAGGTTTAACTGATCCAAAACCATTTAACTGCATTTCAGGATGGAGTGACAGGTAGCTAAACCTCTGGATACATCTCAGAAATGGGTTTTTACCTTGATTTTCATTTTTAACATGATCACACTGCAACTGTCCGTCTGTCTTAGCTGACTGTCAGTCTTGCTTCCCCCTCCTAGAACTGTTTCTGTCTGCTTGCCAATTTCAATGAGACTGAAAGAATTACTCAAATCCCCAAGAATTTGCTCCCAGAAATGAACAGAAGACTTCATCTGTTATCCTCAGGAAGGGAGGGTTTCAGCATGAAAACCAGAATTACCCATTCCTCTTGCCCTGGTTACACATCAGCCACTGTATATCTGTGCTCAGGGCATTGCTGCTTCTTCTGCTTCCTGATAAACTCATCATGAGGGTACCTGAGAGGCACTGGAGACAGTGTGGATGGGAGTTCAGGGGCTCTGAGGATGATCTGGGGAGATTTGGGGAGTTTGAGGATTGTGGAGGCCGGGAGATGTAGGGATCTGCAAAGCTGATGCGTTGCCAGACTTGGGACATGGAAGGTCCTTCTTGTATCTCAGTAGGAGGAGAGGGCTCTGTACATGAGAGGAAAGCTGGGAATGTGGTGGCAGGATTGTTTACAAAACATTGTACTCACAATTCTGTAGAAAATCTGTCTTTTAATTCTGCTGCTATGAATATTTGGGTGGCTGATAAGCAACAACATTCATTGTTCCCTTCTCAGAACTGAACCCTGTGTTGACTGTGGCATCCTCTCCACAGGGATGTCCCTGCTGATTTTCCTTTGGTGTTCATTTGTGCAGCTAATGGGAGCATTTTCCTAATCAATGCTGGTAGATTCCTGCTTAATTAATATTGATGAGTTGGAGAAAGAATGGAATGGGCCACTGGTAACATTCCCCATGGCTGAGTGTTTGAGAGGGAAAAGGCAGAACTGCCAACCAGAAATCATCATCAAGGACATACAATGAAAACCTTCAGCTGGACCCTGTTTCCATCCAGAAAAGAGGAAAAACAACCCAGAGTCAACATGTGAAAATGGTAAGGATACATTACTAAACCAGGAATACTGAGAAAAAATAGGAATTGTAAGGTTGAGTGAGTCTGTATGACTCAGATGATGCTTCACTTTATTCCTGACTGTCCCCTGACCTGCACTGGTACCAGTGAAAGCTCTGCTGGCTAACTGGTGCTGGGATAGATCCCTGGCTCTGGAACATGGACACCCCTGGACATCAAGACACAGGTGGCTTCAGCAGGCTTTGGTGGGCTGCCCACATACAAAATGCTTTAAAGCAGAAATAAATCCTGCCCAGAGTGTTCTTCCTCACAGGAAAACTTCATGTTAGTACATCCCAATCTCTCCATAGTACAGGGCTGGCAAAATAACACTGATTTTCCCTGTTGGCTTCACAAAGAGAAGATCTGGCAATGTGTCATGGACAGAATAGATCTGTTTAAATGAAACCACCCTGACAAACAGCATCCTTCTTAAAATTTAAATTAACTGTTTTTCCCCGCCTAATAATACCAGTCACAGAGCCAAATTCTTATCTGTGCTTTCCCTTTGCTTCTTTTGTTTATTTAATCTGATTTAATTTAATCAACCATTTGTTTTTGGAGCTGTGTGTATGAATCCATTAAAGCACTGAGTGCTATTTTGGAAATAGAGATTTGCTGTCCTTTTTTTGTCTCTTTTTCCTTCTGATTCGCACTGCTCCTAATGAAGTGCAAAGTTGACAGTTGAGAAGATTAATTTTCATGTGTCTTTAAAGCAGACAGTCCAGTCTACTGGATAAAAACTGCTCAAAAATTAATTGAGGGCTTCAGGATTTGCCTTGATGCGAAATGAGGCTCATTCAGTGACCTAGGGCATTGTATTCCCCAGGAGGGAAAAAAAAAAATATTATAGGAAGGAAGGGTTTGTGTGCTGTGCCCAGAGTTGAGCTACCTTTCCTGGGAATCAGAATTTCTCTCTAGATTTTCATGGCTACAACACCACTGAAAATAGTCCTGATAGAGACAGATTTGCTTGAGCACTGTGAGCAAAATCACAAAAATATCAAATATAGAGTGGTTTGGCTTGGAAAGGACCTTAAAGGCCACCTTGCTCCAACCCCCTGCCATGGGCAGGGACATCTTCCAGCTTACTCAGAGCCCCATCCAGCCTGGCCTTGAACACTTCCAGGGATGAGGAGTCCACAACATCTCTGGGAACCTGTGCCAGGGCCTCACCAAAATCAAAGGTTGTTATTCTGACTGATGATGAGTGAAGTCTGGGAAGAGCTGAAGAGGAGATTCCAGGGAAAGAAACAAGGCAGAAAGAAGGAGAACCATGGGCAGAGGGCTGAAGGGACAGCCCTGCATTATCAGCCTTGTCTCTGCTCTTTGGAGGGGTGGGAGATGCAGGGACAGCAAACATTGATGCACGGAGGGACTGAAAGGGAGGGGTTTGGGCCAAGCTGTTGGGTTCTCCCTCAGCAGTGCTCACTGGGGCTTTTCATAGCTCTGGCACAGAGGGAAAATGTGTGTTCAGGGATGTCTGATCATTCCTGTTGTCCATTCCACTCTCCTCCTGCAGGCAAGGCAGAAGGGCACAGCTATGCATGCAGAGAGGATCTCAGCAGCAGCAGGGGAGGGAGGAACATTTACAAAGGCTCTGCTGAGCACCAGGCCCTGCCAGCTGCTGCACCAGGGCTGCCCCCTGCTCTGCACCTTCATTTGGGGGCTTAGGATGGCTGCAGGGCAGAGCAGGACAGTGCTGGGAGAGAGCTTTACACCAGCCAGGCCACTGGGTAACACAAGGTGAGAGCACTGTGTTGGAGGAGTCTCTTATTCAGCACAGGACTTGACAGGTCTGAGAACCCAGAGTGCTCCCCAGCCACAGCCACACCCAGGTCCTGTCAGCTGGCCCAAAGGGAAAAATTGGGTAGGTTTGGCTGGGTATCAGTAAAACAAATGGGAATTATCAGAAACTCAAAGGTCAGAGCTTGTCTCTTAAAAGATTAGGTGGGAGCAACTTGTGAGCACCACAACAGAAGCTGCGTGATGAGACACAAAAGAAATAATTTGCAGTGTTGCCTACAGCGTTTTCCTTCTCTAAGCTTGGGACAATCATCTTCATCACCCTTTTAAACTTGGGGGAGGGCATCTAAACTCAATACCCTAAGGGTCTGGTATAAGTGGTGACTTTATTATAACCATTAATTAACACTTTAATCTCTTTTTAACAATTCTAAAACATAACTGATTCAAACCATCTACAAACCTCTTTTTCCACGGCAGTATTTATTGCAATTTAATCATCCCAGGGTTCTCAGACCCGCGTCATGTTTCTGCCAAGTGCACTGAGTGACACAGCAAAATCTCAGCAGGAATTTGCTCTCTGTGCATTATGCTCCACCTTACTGCAGAAGTTATCAGGCTGTGGGGCTGGACACAATGCCCCCACAGCGACCCCATTACCCTTCCCCATTATGTCTGGGAAGAAAGGAGTAGAGGAGCCTTAGGGATAAGAGGGAAAAGGTGTAAGGGGCAAAGAATCTTTGTGACAGAAGCTTCTTTCTGCTCTTTCATTTCCCCACTCCCTGCCTGATTCCCCTGTGGGGCAACCTCAAAAGAGATGAGATGTCCCTGCTCTATTTTCAAAGCTTTTCACTTCAAGGTCTCGGGCTGCAGCAGCTGTTGGTCACCCCCAGGCCTTTTAGTCAAGACAAGGACACAGGGAATAGGGATAAATAGGGATGGAGATTGCAAGGACCAGCTGGGGAACTTAGAGAAGAACAATTCAGGAGGGGAATGTCACCTGGAATGGCAGACCATCAGTTTTAAGGTGAAGCAGACAGGGAGGGGAGAGAGGAATTACTTAAAGGTTTAAGAGGACCAAATGGGGTGGGGTAAAGGGGAGGGAAAGAGGAGAAAATATGCTGGGCAAATGGGAGACCTCTGTAACCTCTGTATCCACAGGGGACTTCACCCTCCACCCTCATATACTCTGTTTTTTTTCCCTTGAAAGTCCTGTAGCTCATCCTGGAAGGTTATTCCTTGAGAAAAGGGTTCTTGCAGTATGTCATTTTCTTGTATTTTGGTGTTTTGTCTGAGCTTAATCTACGTGGATACTGTCCTTGGAAAAAAGATGAGGGGAACTGGAGCTCTAAGCAAAATAAATTTGGGACTACAAATGCGACACAAAGGAAGGTGGAGTCCAAACTCCTCTGGATTCCCCAATGCAATCTGTCCCTCTACCTGTTTGTAAATTATAGAAACCCCTGGAAAATTCCTGAAGCTGTGGATGCCCCATCCCTGGAAGTGTCCAAGGCCAGGCTGGATGGGGCTTGGGGCAACCTGGGACAGTGGAAAGTGTCCCTGGCCATGGCAGGGGGTGGGACTGGATGGCCTTTAAGGTTCCTTGCAACCCAAACCATCCTTTGTATCTATGATTCTCTTCCAAATTAGACTAAACCCAGCTTTTAGCAGAAAGCCAAATTCACCTTCAAAGGTATGATAGGTGCAACATCATTTCAATCTTGATATTATTAATTACAGCATAGATGTGTTCAGGTGGTCCCCAGTGACCAGTCAAAAAGGCACTTGACAAAAATCACTTGTAATATCTGTTCATTTTAGCTAATGAGGCCCAGCTCTGATTAAATGCATGGAGAGGAAAGCTCTGTTAATAATGAATTCATTCCTTATCATATGAGAAAAGTAAGAATTTATAAAACTCGCTCACTATTTTTGGAGGATTTAAAAAAAGTCACAACACTTGAAATGGTCCCAAGTCCTGTTTCAGGAATGTGAATGAAGTATTTCATTTTCCTAAAGCAGGAACATGCAGTACTTAGCATTTCCAATTGGAGTTTATTTTAGTCTAATTTATTTTCAACAGCTTTCCCGTCATCTTGAGTGCTCTGAGAAGAGTTAAAGATAATACATTCCCATTAGAGACAAGGGATGAAACAACATCAGCANTTTGTTGATGTGATGGATTTTTTTTTTCCCAGCACACTTCGACAGCATTCACTAGTGTTTAAACCATCATAATAGAAAAAAAAAAAAAAAAAAAAAAAAAAAAAAAGAAAAAAAGAAAAAAAAGAAAAAAAATATGTGTACATTTAATCAATCCTCTCAGTGAGCTGAGATTTCAGCCAGAGAAAGAAGAGCAGGAGGGCTGGAGACTCCAGGTGTCTGAGGTGTGTTCTCCTTGGCAGAGGAGCGTGATGGGCACGTGCTGGAAGTTAAATTTATATTTCGGTGTCACCATGCAGAAGTTGAAGCTCCTTTAACAAGTTAAGGGTTCAACATCTCCAGTCAAAACTTTGGTATTTAGGGCAGCACCTCTTTTATTCATGTCTGATTAAAAGGAAGACAAAATAGAGAAAGAAAATAAGATGTTTTCTATGGGCTTTGTTTTGTGGGTTTTTTTAAATCAGATAGAGATTAATTAGAAATTTTCACATAATAATTATCTGTAAGGAACAGATCAGATCCAGACAAACTTTGGCTAAAAGAATGTTGTGGGCTGTTGGTCAGAGTCACATTTGAGACTTTGGTAGCCTCCCTGTTTTTAGGAGTCTCTTTTTTAGTAAGAGAGCTGGAGCTGATATTTAGATCCAGTCTCAGTCTTTCTCTGTGTTCTTCTGTCTTTGTCTGGCCCTGTCTGTTAGGTTTTTTTCTTAGCAGCTGTTTTTCTGGAAATACTTAAAAAAATTTCGACAGCATCCTTCTTTGGTTATTTGCTGTTCCTCCTGGAGGACTGCTCACACTCCACGGCTGATTATGATAAATGTTCCTGGTGTAACTAATTTACCTGTTGTGTCTGCAAATTGTCAGCTTCTATCAGCTTGAAATCCAGCAGTTTGGCCTACTTGTTGTAAATGTTTTGTACTCCTGTGTCTTGCTTTCATAACTCTTCCAGGATTGCCTGGGAAGCCTGGCAGATGTTGGCAGTGAGAACCACAGAATGGTTTGGGTTGGAAGGGCCATTAAAGATCACCCAGTTCCAAGCCCTGCCAAAAGCAGAGACACATTCCCTGCCCAGGAAAAAAACATTCTAAGATTTTGCTTCTGACACAAACATTTACATGCAAACACTTTGGCCACTCACTGGTCCCTTATGTTGGCTGATATTATTTGTCCTTTATTTCTTCATTCTTTTGGAATATTTTTCTACTTGTGCTTCCTCCTTTCCCATTCGACTGAGCTCAGCAGCAATGACTGTTCTAACACAAAACCCCTCTCCATAAATTGCATTTTTAAAGACTGGCTCTCTAAAACTCCTCAGCAAGGACCAAAGGCTGCTTACTCACAATGCTTGTTGGAGGTGTTTGAATAGATGCAGCATCTTCCTGCTCTTTAAAGACTCTGCAAGCAAAGCAAAGAACAAGCAGTCCAGGGTTAGTGGTGGGATAACAACTTCTGGGTTGCCTTAATATGATTAATAGTCAGAAACAAGGATTTGTCAAGGCAGCAGGAATCCATCAAGGTTAAGGACTGTGGAGCAGCTTTTTAGAATGAGTTATCTGAGTTCATTTCTGCTTCTCCTGCCCTGTCCTGGGTGCCTCTTCTGTGTTGCACACTGAAGTCAGTGCAAACATAATCCAATGAGCTGGCCTTGATTCAGGTCATTTCAGGTTGGTACCCATGCTAAAAACAGAGATAAATGGACATCCTCATATGGACTGGATGCTTCCCACCTACCCAAATTTCTGCCTAAACAAGACCAGCTCCCTGCATGCCTCTCTCTTCCATGGACTGCAGGGGGAGATAAGGACAGCCAGGCTCCAAACCTCAAATTGAAATTAAGGTTTTCAGATGTTGCCAGAGTTTGCTTTGCAAAGTGACTCATGGCAGAGAATAGAAGTTCTTAAATCATCGCTGTCTAAAAGGCATGGTATGGAAATGCATTTTGAGACTGAGAGCTCCAGCAAACATTTCCATCTCACAGAAATGGGTGATATTCTAGGCAGGAATTCATGGTGTTTGCTAGTGAGCTGTTCATGGAATCCTTGAATCATAGTCATGGAATCATGGAATCATAGAATCATTTAGCTGGAAAAGATCTTTAATGCATTGAGTCCAACCATTTACCCATCACCAAACCACATCCCCATCTACATTTCTTTTAAATCCCCCCAGGAATGGTGGCTCCAGCATTTCTTTGGGCAGTTCCAGAGCTCTGCCTGGAAAAGTCTGGTTTTTACCTAGATTAGCTACATCCAGTGCAACTTCCCTGGAAGAAATTTTCAACAAGAAATAAATCCAAGGTGGGAAGGAATGTCCTTCCAAGTATAAATTTGTTTCTGCAATCATGCACTGCTGCTCCTCGTTGGCCTGGCAAATTTTGGTGTGCTGGAGTTAAATAGAATTGAAGTTCTGTAGCAAAACATGGAAGAGACATGGGTTAGAAACTAAACTCAGCACAGAGACCTTTTTCCACACTGCTGGATTCCCTGGGGACAAAATACCTCTGCAAGCCATATCATGCTAACAGGGTAACCTCTTCTAGCACTGCTTTTAGGAACCTTCCAGCCTGTCCTTTGGGATTGGATCTGGGGGTTTATGGACATCTTGGAAAATGGGACTGCTGGATATGTCAGAAGCCTGGTTCAACCCAACTAATCCAACCCCTGTGCTTCAGTCCCACTGCTGTTACATCCACCACTGCTTTTTGAAAGATAAGGGTGAGGTGAACCCTGGTTGTAGCAGAACTCCTGAATTTAAGCAACCTCTTACTCCCCCTGTCTCTCAGGCTATGAGCTGGTCTGTGCTCACTTTAAATCCAGGCAGGATCCCAGTGCTCTCTCCAGTCTCTTTGGAGGATTTGAGGAGCTCTCTCCTCCTTTGGAGGATTCCTGCCTTACTGCACAGCAAAGCTGGGGTGGTGCTGAGCCATGCCAAGGGTTCCTGTCTGGTTTGTCCAGCACAAGGACCACCCTGATGCTGTGTCAACAAGGCCTCTCTTTTCCTGCCATGCTGAATCTCCCTCAAAGCCACACACAGAAAATGCTTCATTCCTACCCCACCTCCCTCTCTCCACCCCCTTGGTAACCATCAAAATGCTGTTTTGGTCACCAATCAGCAATTCTTCTTTTGGGCGAGAATAAACAATCCAACAAGAGGCTTAATTGCTTAAGTGGTCCAAACCCCTCTGCTTTGCACAAGATGTTTGTGTGTCCTTTATTATTCCTGACTCTTTTTTCCCTCTCTTTGGTCCTCCCCCATCGCTTTTCCACCCAGGCAGCTTGGTCCCTTTTGTGCACAACATCCTTTCCCTTTCACAAATCCAGAAAGACCCAGTGGGAAGGCGGACACAGGAAATGCTGCAAGCAAGGAAAATGCCTCCCTACCCTGTGATATTGAGCTGCCAGGGAGGGGAGGTATTTATTTTATTTTATTTTTTTAAAGTGTGTGTGGGGTGTTTTCTGTTTCTTTCCTTTTCTTTTTAAAGCCCTCTTTTCCACATTTCCTTTCTTGTTGGTTTGAAAACAACTGACAACAAAACCTGCAAGCAGAGCTTTGTCTTCCCCCACTTCCCAATGTTTCCTTTACTTTCACAAGCATTACACACAAATGCTCCAAGTGGAAAGGGAAGGATTTTATCCTGTTTAGTCTCCTGCATTCACATGAAGCCCACTGAGCTCCATGCACAGGGCACTTCAACAGTCTTGCTGTGGCTGAAATCATAATCACAGAATGTCCTGGGCTGGAAGGGACCTTAAAGCTCATCCAGTTCCAACCTCCTGCCACCTTCCACTATCCCAGGTTACTCAAAACCTTGTCTAGCCTGGCCTGGAACACTTCCAGGGATGGGACAGCCACAGCTTCTCTGGACAGGCTGTGCCAGGGTCTCCCCACCCTCACAGGGAACAATTTGTTCTTAAACACGCCATAAAACAGTTCAGATGTTGCCTCTGAAAGGCTTTGAGGCTTCCCAAATGAGCTCATTAGCAGTGCAGTTGCACTCTTGTGTTATCCCTGTGTGATCCATGTATTGATTGGATCAACTTTTCTAACAAGGATTTCTCTTTAGGGAGGGCTGTGCCATAAACTCATTGTTGCTGTCTTTGGGGCTGGTTTAAAAAGACAGAGTCTGGGGTGAAGTCCAGCAAGAGAAAAGCCATTTTTGTTATGGGCAAACCTGAAAAAAAAAAAAAAAATAGTTCAGGCAACATCTCCATATGGATTTTCCTCAGCCCCAGCTGTATGAAGGACGAGCCTTGATCCAAAATCATGGACCATCCATGACACCACAGGGGGTGTGTCCAGCACCCTGCCCTTCTGCAAAGGTTAGATCCCAAACCTACAGGCTGGCAGCATTTCTCAGGCTGGTTAGAAATCAGAGTCAAAGCATTTCTGTCCATCTCAGAAATGTGTTTCAAATTAAAAAAAAAAAAAAATTAAAAAAAAAAAAAATAATAATAATTCCAAACCCCAGTCTCCCACTCCCAGCTGCTGCCTCTATCACAGCATTTCAGCCCTTACATCTCAGTTTTGATCTCTTTTGTTGGCTTTATGTTGTCCTTCCCCAGTCCTGCTTTGTCCTGCACCTCTCCCCCGACTCCCTTCCCAGAGACTTGTGATAACCATTGCCTAGGTAACAGCATCCTGCCTGCTGTGTTTGACTGCCTGCAGTGGATGTGGGGGCATGTGCTGAGCCTGCATTCCCAGTGGGGTAAGAAGTGGAGAGTCGAGTGCTGCGTGTGGGAGAGGAACTTCTCGCGCTGATTCTGGCACCAGCAGAGGTGAGAAGGTCGGCTCCTTGCATCCCTCTGCAGGGGCTGGGAGCTGCTGCTGTGCTGGCTGAAAGGATTTATTGGCCTCTTGGTGAGAGGGATGGGAAGGCAGAGAGACTTGGAGGAGTTTGTGGCGCCGTGCTCATCCAGGACATCCCTATAAAATGTTAGTTATGCGTGGCTAAAGCTTTGAGAATTCACAGGCCAGGTGGTGGGGAATCTGACTGATACTTCATTCCTACCCTGGGCTTCCTCTGGAAGCAGCTGAAAATCCAGCAGAAAAAAAAAAAACAAACCACCACAAGATCCACCTATCAACAAAGATGAAGAGAAGGAGCACCCAGCAATCCAGCAAATTATTCTAAGGAATATTTTTCTACTTCATTAAGGCTCAGTCCAGACCCAGAAAATGTCAAAAAGCCTGTGTGTCTCACCAAACTTACTCAAAGCATTAATTTAGGGAAGTTTGGATTTATTTCCACTAATGTGTGGACTGGAAACCAGGGAAAAAAAACCTGCAAGTAGAAGGTCAGGTATAGCAGAGAGGATGGAATAGAATCAGGACCTGTAGAGGTTTTAATTATCTTAGTTATAAAGTCAGTTCTTAACATATTCATGACTCCTTTTTTAAGGGTGCCTGAAGCACTAAGGGTTGAACCAATGAGCAAAGGAAGAAAAGTAGATGGGATGGCTCATAATTGAGAACTGGTGGCAGAAAAGACTGAAATTATGCTGGATGTGAGGAGATAGAGATGAATAAATTCTAATGTGTCAATGTAAAAGAGCCTAAGAAGCAATTCATGCTGAAAGAGGTCTGTAAAAAGTATGGACAGCAGAGTTGATGGCAATTAAGTCCCACAACTCAGAACCTGGGTCAGAAAAAAGGAGAAGGGAAAGGCATTCCTGCTTCCCTGCCCACTTTCCATGAACCTGCTGCTTGCAGGTTTCCTTGGAAAGCTGTCAGTCAGTGGATTCACGTTGCCAGACTCAGCACATTACTGAAGAATGTCAGAGAATGATAGAATGGTTTGGGTTAGAAGGGACCTTAAAGATAATCTCATTCCATGCCCTGCCATGGGCAGGGACACCTTCCACTATCCCAGGTTGCTCAAAGCCTTGTCCAGCCTGGCCTTTGTCACTTCCAGGGATGGGGAAGCCACAGCTTCTCTGGCCACCCTGTGCCAGGCCCTCAGCACCCTTACAGCCAAAAATTTCTGCCTTAATAGCTAAAATAAATCTACTCTTTTTCTGTTTGAAGCCATTCCCCTTTGTCCTGTCACTCCATATAGTTTCTGTGCCCACAGAAATTTCTGTGGGCTCCCTTCAGGTTCTGCAAGGCCACTGATGCCTTCTCTAGTCTGAGCAACCCAAATTCTCTCAGCCTTTCCTCACAGCAGAGCTGCTCCATTCCTCTGATCCCCTTGGTGCCTCCTCTGGAGCTCTCCAGCATCTCTGTGTCCTTCCTGTGCTGGACCCCAGGGCTGGGGCAGCTCTGCAGGTGGGCTCTCACCTGAGAGGAGCAGAGGGGCAGAACTCTCTCCCTTGAACTGCTGGGAGGTCAATTCCCAGAATTTTTGAGGGAATGCAGAATGGATCCCCACAATCCCACGCTGGACAACGCATGGCAGCAGAGCCAGGAGGTTGTTCTGCTGGACTAGGGGTGTGGGAAAAGCAGCCAGCCAGGCAGTGAAGATAAATCCATGACTCCCAAAACCACCCCACTTCCATCTGTGCTGCTGTTCCTTTCTGACCAGCTTGGTGCCACGCCAGGAAAACGCCTGACCTGTGACTCCCTGAGGAAGAGAACAGCTCTGCTTGTCAAATTTGGCTGTTGTCATGAAGAGCTGAGCAGAGGGAACTGTTCCACTGCCAGCCAGGGTCTTCCCCCCACTAAAAATAAATTTTCATAGATGAGATTTACAATATCAACGTGGGGATATTGGCCCCTGGTAAAAACCCTGGAGTTGGCACAGGAGAGCATGGGCAGCTCCCATCTCCCTCAGTCTGGGAAGATGAAAGCAGAGCCTGGAGAGGAAAGTGTTCAAGCCATCATCCAGCAAACCAAAGACACCAACAAATGTAGAAAATAGCCCGAAAAATAAGACCCAAGTGAAAACCAGCTGAGTTCTGGACACTAAACCACACCTCCCAGCACAAAACCAACTCTTTTCCTCTCCCTTTGCCATGTGGCTGCCTCATCTTCCCCCATTCCCTCTTTTTGAAAGGTTTCTCCCTACTTTTTGACTTTTTGCCAATGTTTTTAATTCCATTCTCTCCTCTGTGCAGAACTTCCCAGTCAAACCCAGTGCATCAGAGGTGGGAAGAACAGTACCAGTCACCAGGAAACACCACTGAAATGATTTTCCAGTACAAGCTGAAATTAAATAACTCAGTGTAGTGTGCACATCAATCCTGGGGAGTTACTCCCAGCTCAGTATTGATTGGATATGAAAGGAGCAACTCTTGGAAATGAAGATAGAGCTACCAACATTTCCCCAAACTTTTAAACTCCTTTGTGGTGTTCCCTCCCTTCTTTCCTCAGGGTTGTTTGGGGGTTTTTTTCCCCCTATTTTTTTTCCTTTTTGTTTCTTTTTGTTTTGCCAGGAGTGAACCAACTGTGAGCTTTCCCAATCACACTTGTGCCAGTCAAGTCTGATTCAGAAGCCAGGCAGCAAACAAGGCCTCAGGCTAGAAATCAAACACTGGAGTGCTCTGTGTTGGGAGAAAGGAAAAAGCTTCACCCATGTGCTTACAGTATTGGAAAGAGGAACAAAATTCCCAGGAATTAGTGATTTCTTTCCTCTCTCATTGAGTTTTTGTTTGCATTGGATGGAAGTCCTGTGCTTTGCAGCCTGTACACTGTTAGATTTCTCCTTTGAGGGTTTAATGTCCTGAATAATAATGTTCTGGGGATTCTGATGCTTTCTGGCTCACAGGAGAACTGGAAATGAGAGGAAGTTTGTTACAGTGTACAGTTACCAATTATCATCCAGAATTCTTATTAATCTGGAAGCATTTGGGAGCTGCAAGCACACATGGAAACCTCACTGTGAGGCTGGGCTCTGCATTCCAAGGTGCTTTAACCAGTCAGATGATGGAATCCAAAAGATCATCCTGGTTGTCAACTCCATTCTCCTGCTAATTGCCTCTTGGCCACCACTCCTCTGCACCACTGATGTTCCTTTCCCTGGTCCCAGACCTAGAGGCATTTTTCCTCATCCTTCCTTACTGATTTCTTGATAACCCCATATCAAAACTCTCCTTTTCCACTCAGGGATGCATTCCCACACCTTCAGAGCAGAGACTGAGCCCTTTGAGGATGCCATTAGTGATGAGGTGAGTGGATTGGGCTCTGAGCAGTGGATAAAGTTTTAATGCTGAAGGCACCTGCTCGTGAAATAAAGTGGTGAAAAAACATAGGAGATTTCCCCATTTTCCCATTTATTTTCTAATGATTTGTCAATGCAAAGGTGTCTTTTTTTTTCATACAGGGGACTTGCAAAAGCAGGAGGAAGTAGCAAGGATGGAGGGAGTAATATATGGAAATGGGCTGGGATGGCCAGATATGGCATGAAAATTATTAAGGGGAAAATGGAAAGAGGAGTAGGATGGCAGAAAGAGGGAGCAGCACCCAAGATAGGAAGAGGAACTCACCCCATGGTCCTAAAACACTGGGGAAATTCCCAAAGAGAACAGGTAGTTGGTATTAAAATGAACACTGATATTATCCATAGAGTGCTAGAATCACTTATGAATATTGGAAAGGGAGTTTGAAGCTCCTGCAGAAACTCAGAATTTGTCTCCTGACTCTGTATTCAGGGCAAGGGACTGCACTGACTCAGCAGGGATGGTCATGGTCCGTCCCTGGTGAAGGGAAATTGCTCCTGTCCCAAGGCTGGGTCCAGCATCCAGAAAAAACAGTTCTGTGGGATCCTGCACAGAAATGGGAAAAAAGAAAGAGAAAGAGAAAGAGAAAAAGAAAAAGAAAAAGAAAAAGAAAAAGAAAAAGAAAAAGAAAAAGAAAAAGAAAAAGAAAAAGAAAAAGAAAAAGAAAAAGAAAAAGAAAAAGAAAAAGAAAAAGAAAAAGAAAAAGAAAAAGAAAAAGAAAAAGAAAAAGTGACATTTTGGAGAACAGAGGCAGCAGGTGAGATAGAATAATTAGAATAATTGCCTTTCTCACCTTGGAACTTCCTCAATGCCGCATTATCCTGTGACAAACATGGATGGGGAGCTGAGGGGGGCTGAGAAACACCGTGAATTTTTGTCCTGCTTCCAAATGAAGGAGAGAGAGTGACACCTGAGAGGCACACGTGCATGTCTGGGGTAGAGCTGGGAGGGGAGGGAGCAGAGTCCCTCCTTCTGCACGTCTGTGGCATGCGCATCTTCCTCCACGCCCTTCTTCTCCCTCTCCCACTCCTGCCGAGGTGCCTTTGAGAGCTGCTGCTGTGGCAGGTGAGTCAGTGTGACAGCTCAGGCACGGGGCAGCCCCCTCAGCTGCTGAAATGCCAGCCAATCTCCCAGCAGGCTCAGAGCCCACTATTAGAAATGCATTATTTTCCTCCCTCCCCTCTCCTTCAGCTGGCGTGGTGAGTCAGTAATCAAGGTTCCTTTGTCATTTTGTGGGGTGTGGGGGAGCTGCTGGTGCTGCTGGTGGGCACAAGGTGTGTGGGGCAGGTTTAGCTGCATCCTCACATGGATCTTCTTTCTGCCCCTTCCCAGGCTGAGAAAGCCCCACCAGCTGCAGGAAAAGGGAAAAAAAAGGGGATGGAAAGGAGAAGGGGAGACAGCCCCACTCTGAATTTCAACATTCTCCATTCTGATTCACAGCACTCTGAATTTCAACATTCTCCGTTCTGATTCTCTTAAATAGAGACCAAGATCCTTCCCTGTTAATGACAATTGTTCAACAAATTCCAGGAGGGGTTTTAAAAGGGAACTTCAAAATCCCAGCAGCTCTAATTCTGAAGTTCTGGCAAACTTGGAGGAGCTGGTGGGCAAGGAGCATAACGTCAGCCCCTCTGTTTGGTGTCTCTCTGCTGGTGTGGGCTGCCTGCTGTGGAAAACAGGACAGCAGCAGGCAAAAAGTTGGGAGGGAAGGAGGGGAGGGAAGGGGAGGAAAAGGCAGGTTGTGCAGGGGGGGCTGAATTTTCACGTCTGGCTCAGGAAAGAGTGTCCTGAGGAGAGGGGAGAGAGAGGGGGATGCTGCCAAGGGGAAGGGAACAGCTCAAAGTGAGGTGAGGGCAGAAAATCAGCCAGTTCCCACTGTGGGATCCCTCAGACATCTGGGCAGGAGCCTTTCCCTGGGATGGCAGAACTGCAGTGATGGATTGGAGCAAAGGACAGGGCAGCCCTGAGAGGCCAAAGCAGATGTCAGGGGAGGGTAAGAGCTGAATAAATGCACTGAAAATACATCCCTGGGCCACCCCAAGCTGGACAGGGCTCAGAGACCTCCTGAAGAAGAGATGGGGTGCTGGTATGAGGCAGCACCATGTGAATTTTTCCCTGTGAGTTCATCTAAACTCTTAAATCAAGTGTTTAGATGAACTCAAGGGAAAAATGCAAGCACCAGCAGCATCATCCAGCAAAGAGACTCCACAGCTTAGCATGAAAGGGTCTCTCCCAGTGTTTTTGGTGGGAGTCTCTTCTGGTGGGGGTCTCTCCTTGTTTTAGAAGGGAGTTTAAATAATTATTACCTCATTCAGCATCTTTTGGCCCCTCATGTTTCCCCTCAGCCATCAATCATTTTTCCAAGCCATCCCTCAACACACCATGAGGGCTTTCCTTACCCTGCAGGACACCTCACGACAGCTGAAGCATCAGGGATGTTTGTTGTGGCCTTGGGGTTTTTGTGGTGCCCACAGGGTGGGAAAGCTGTCAGACCTTCCTTGGGTGCTGAATCCTGCACAAGGCCAATCTCTCCACAGCAATCAGCATGGGAAAACTGCAGAGAGGGAGTTGAGTAGATGGGATGCAGTCAGAGAAGGTATGGAATGAAACACCACCGGTCCCAAGATCATATTAGTGCTCCTTCTGTACCAGCTCCACCTTCAAGCATTAATTCCCACAATTTTCCCAGTGTGTCTGCACATGGCTTTGTGTAAAAAATCCATGGTTTTAGGAAAAAGGGGACCAATGGCTGTCCAGGGCTCTCAAGAAACTGCCAGTTTGTGACTTTACATTTGGCTTAAATTGCTGCCTGCCAAGCCAAAGGCACAGTATTCTCTCCATGGATGTGAGCACAGATGGGATCACCTTTCCCTCTGCCTCTTCTTGGGGAGAATTTGTGGTTTTCTGCTGGATCAGTGAGTGGAGCAGTCATTGTGTGTGACCACACTTGCCAGAGCTGACACGTGGGAGGCTGTGTGAACACATCACCAGGGATGCCAGAGGAAGTGGGACTGTCCCTTTTGGTGGCAACACAAATCAGTCTTTGATTTTCTTAATCTGGCAGCAGCTGCACCTTTCGAAGGGGTAGAGGATGATATTGCAAACCCAAACCTGTTTGATCAGTGAAATCCCCTGGATTTGTCTCTCTTGATTGACCCAGGGTATGATCAAAGCTTTCCTTTCAGTTGTGAGCATTCAAAATACCTTTCTGATTGTGCCTCTCCGACGTGGGCTCCTTATTATCTAATAAAAGCTGACATGCAACAGCCACTTCTCTGCATGAGACTCTCCTCCAGCTTCCTGTGTCTATCAAGAGTTACCTGAAATTAGCCCAAGAATTCAGCAGCTGTTGGGGAGAGGAATGGGATGAAACAATCTCAGTTTTACCAGTCTCAGATGGATTTCCTGGGAAGCTGAGTCAGAAAATGTTGATTAAATGTTCAAGGCTGGTGGAAGGGGCCTTAAAAAACTTGGTCTAGTGGAAGGTGTCCCTGCTCATGGCAGGGGTGGAACTGGATGGTTTTTAAGGTCCCTTTCAACCCAAACCATTGTCTGATTTTATGATGTTGACAGCAAGAAGAAAATATGGCTAGAGAAGAGAGAAGTGGACCTGCTAAACCAGCACAGACTACCCAGAGCAGTGACCACAGGAGGAAGAAGAGGACCATAAAATTATGTTGCTTTTGCTGGAAGTTAAGAGGTCTTCGACTCTTTTCCAGAAGGAAAATTGCACTTCAATATTTCCTAGCACTGAAGAGAGTATTTTTTATTACAGCATATTTTTTGTTAATTGTGCATTGATTCGCTTTTTATTCCAGAGAAAAGAAATTAAGACACAATTGATAGTCTGCTTGCTTTACTAACTTCTGTAACTGCTAAATTGCCTAGAGCAGGAGGAAGGTGCTGATGGAACATTCTCTTTCTATATACCTGGAGAACAGGTGGGGTTTTTTTCATCCTCTATAAAATAATTGTAACATCTAACCTCACTTGTTGATGACAACAGACTGCTTGAATTATGCTGAATACATCCCCAGGGCACTCAGTGGTTACCAGTGACACCTTGACAAAGGCAGAATCAGAATCTGAGTGACACATCTCAGGGGTGGACCTGCATTGATTTCTTTACAGTTTGTTCCCTCAATTAATTGTCTCTTTTCAGACCTACTGAGTGTATTTTTCCTCTACTCTTTCATCTCAGATGCGCCCACCTGAATTGCTTTCTTTGTTATTTTGCTGCAAGTTTCTGTGTGTTACTAAAATGTGGCCATAAATGTGCCATGGAATTGGGTATTTTTGTTGGATGTAGGATTGGGTGAATGCACCCTGCACCAAAGCTTCTCCAAGGGTCACAGGCAGGTTTTCAGGCCAACTCTTCCAGGACACGAAAACTCTTAAACTTCCAGGATGTTTGTTGCTGTTTTCCTAATTTATATTATTGAACAAAATGTGATTAATTGCATTATGCATTGTTCCACTTGAAAATACTCAGAGATAATTCCTTCCCGAGAGAACTGCCATCTGAGGAGACAAGATGAACACACACAGAGGCAAGGGTGGGGAGCTTATTATCCTTTTAGTGATGAGGATTTGAGGGATTTTTTTTGGTAGAAAAGCTCAGCATCTTTCAGGAGTGACTCAGCCCAGCTTAAATCTGAGTCATTTCTCATGTCCATTTCTCTCTATGGAACACAGAAGAAAGGACAATGTGGTTCCCCACATGGAAATCTCCAGATGGATCTTTAAAGGTTTTATCCTTAATATTTGTGTGCAACTCAGGTGAAAACAGGTCTGAAGTTTTCTCCAGGCATCTCCACATGTCTTTGGGCACTTGATCACCATGAAATCTCTCTCCTGAGCCACCAGCCCACTCCTGAGAGGAGCAGGGAGACACCTCAAAACCTGGTATCAAGAGAACGAGGGCTGGAAGCCAATGTGCAACTCTGATTTTGTGCATTTTACTCCACTGAGCAGTTAAAAATTTTAAACCTCATTCCTTTTATTTTTTTCCCTCCTCTGGCTGGAATCATCATTTGTGTGCGTTCATCCACATAACGCCCTTAACAGAGCAGCTGAGCTTTTTATAGAGATCAATAAAACTTAAAAGGTGGAACAACTCTGAGTTTTTCAAGACCTTTATAAAAGGTTTGCCTGGAGCTGGGGTTGTTGACCCCTTTGGGGTGATGGTTAGGAGAACAAAAACCCAGGCAAAGATAAAGGGCAAGTGAGTATGGGACAGAAAAGGGGATTGTGAAACTTCTAATGCAAGAAAATGCTACAAATGTTCAAGTCACTGGAAAAGTCAGAGCTACAAGCTGCATAAACACAGGGGTAAGTCAGGCTGGTAATGAGCAAGGGCATAAATAGCTGTATTTTTGTTTAGGGAAGAGAATGAAAGGATTGGGAGAATACTTGGCAAAGCAGCTGAGAGGTGGATCCAAAGTTGTATAATAAAGAGTGTGCATGTGTTGATAGTGAGGCTTCATTTCCTGATGTACAGGGATCCACTTCCTCCAGGCACTGATTTAGTGAGGGGAGAAAGGTTCCTGGGAGCCTTGATGTGCTCAGCAAAATCAGGAGCCAACATGGTTTCCAACCAGAGAATCCCAGAATGGCTTTTGTTGGACAGGACCTTCAAGATCATCCAGTTCCACCTCCCTGCCATGGGCAGGGACACCTTCCACCAGACCTGGCTGCTCCAAGCCCCATCCAGCCTCAAACCCCAGCCTCGTGTCCCTGTACCAGTCCAGTGAGGACTGTGGGTGCCCCTTTGCTCACCAGCTTTCTGCTGAGCTATTTCCAGCTGTATTTTGGGAGCCTTTTCCCTCTTATTCATTTCCCTTGGTGGCAGATGCATGGTCAGAGCACTCCTGTACCTACTTCCATGGAGTAGCTCTGAAATTCCACATCTGCCTGTGGCCAGAAGGTGCTGTGAGAAAATTAGAGCCATGATTAGCTAAATGACATTTGATACCATAACAGTGAAATCAGATTTGAGTCAGGCCCCATAAGCCTGCCCAGAAAATCTCATTGACCTTGGTACAAAAGTCACATCCATCCATCCTCTCCAAATTTTTATGCAGAGGAACTTGGGAGTGCATGCCCAGAGCTCCTGGAGCTGAGGAGAAACACAGGTCCTGTCTCCAGACACCCAGACCATGAGTCCTTCCCCATTATTGCAGGGAAGGTAGTGAAGATAATGGACTTTCCAGAGGGGCAGATGGCAGGAATGTGGCAGCCAGAGCAGGCAGCTTGATGTTGTGCAGGAAGGCAAGTTTGATTAGACGAGTTCAACGCATCATTCAGTTCCAGTTCTCAGCAGCACAGGCACCATTCCTTGCCAGATTAAAAATTCATATGTGCATGGGAAGGAAATGAGAATGAGCTTCAGGACCTCCAGCAAAGCTGAGCTGAATCTCAGGCAGTGGTTCAGATTCTTATTTTTGGCTGAAATCTTTTTGCTTCCACAGTGGAGAGCAGAGCTCTTTGGAATGGAGCTCAGCCTGCTTGGGGCATGGTTTGAGAAGGAAATTCAGATCACACTTTTCTGAGAGATGTAGGCCTGGGTCAGAATTGCAAATGTCCAATCTAGAGTTCAATTTTTCTCAAATCTCAGAGCACCCAAACTTGAGATTCTTGCTTTCATCTCTTTTAGAGAAAACATGTAAGGCTGAAGCTTCTGCTCCCTTCTGAATTGATGAATGTTTGGAAATCTTTTATTTTTTAGGGTTTTGCAAAAAATTTTGTCCTACCAAAATATTTGATCGTAATTTTTACACAATTGACAATGTCCAATAATTTTAAATAGTCACTTATTTTTTTACTACTTTTGTGCATGTTGGCAAAAGTAATAGTTCCAAATTTGCTTTGAAACAGGTTCATTTGAAAGTGATAAACATGATGGATTTCGAAAGGATATGAGGCAAATCTATGTTCTCATAACCCCCTAAGAGATTTCTCTGTCTGAAACACTTCTGAGACCACTTTTCATGCATTTATTGGTCTTCCATTCTGCCTTCCAAACAGTGAACTGAGTAAGATAGGTCAACAAAAATACATCCTCCAAAGAGCTGATGACCAGGACATGTTTTTATTTTAATTCTGGAAGGATTTTTTTGTTGTTGTTTGATCATTTTTAACTTGACCTAGATAACACATCATCTTCTTAGATACCAAATGTCACAGTTACCTGGACACTCACAGAGAAATATAATTACATATTCATATGCCAGATGTAGCTTGCCCACAGAGATTTGCACCAGCATTTGGTCTAATGAAGGAGCAGCTGGATTGAAGGAAGATGTACTATGGAACAGAAGAAATACATAAATTATGAAGCTTTTTCATCAGCTGAAGTCCTGCTGACATCCCACACTCACATTTCACTTGGAACCTGGAAGCTGGTTCTTCTTCTCCAACTTCACTGAAGGCAATATCTGATTTTCTCCCAGCTCTGTCATTCCTTTCTTGCCTACCTGTAGCCAGTCCCCCAAAGGTGTTTCTCGAGAATAACACTTCATTCTGACTCATAGCCCCCCAAAGTTACAAGCCAAGAGGGAAAAAAAATTAATCTTTAATACTACTCTTCGACTTCTTTCCTCTGACACTTATTCTTTGCAATTGTATTTTAAAATACAACTATTGGTTCTGATTACCATCTTCAGGACTATCCTGAAGCTCTCCAGACTCTGATTTGTGTTCAGAATGCCAGATGAAATGCTCTTTGTAGCATTTTTTGGGCAGTGATTTGCCCAGGGATGGTTCAGATCATTGCTTGCTTACCTTGTGTGCTACAGGTAACAAAATAAAACACTCAGCAGCTTCCCTCAGATCCTGCTGACAGTGCAAGCTCCTGCAGTGTCCCTCAGGGCAAATTGTGTTTTCCTAAAATCTTTAAAGCCTTCTCCTGAATATTTTGATGGGGGGAAAAAAAAGGCCAAAGGTGAGCAAGCTGCCTGTTGCACAAACAAGGGGGATGCTTGTGTCCCTCTGGCCAAGGCAAACTTTTCAAATGCGAGTGGCCTTGAGTTGTCCTGGTGTGTTGTGCCCATGAGCAGTGGGGAATGGGTTGAGTTGTGTCTGTCTCTGTAGTTTTTACAGTCCCATCATTATGGGATCTGAGTAACCATCCCATAAATCAATAGCAAAAGTCTGGTCCTGGTGGCCCAGACATGTCCTACATGGTTGGAGACACTTCCCTGAAACAATTCCCTGATGATCCCAGGAAATCCTGCAGGCAGTGGAGCAACAGAACAGTCCTGCATCCCTAAGAGATATTTTTTCTTGAGTGTGTTGGAACCTCTGGGTTACTAAAGCAGAGGACCAGATTCCTTGTTTCCCTGTTTCCTTTTTAGTTTGTTTGGGTTTTTTGTTTTAATTTTGCTTTTTGTTGTTTTTTTTAGGCTTCTACAGTATGCTGCAGAAAAAAAAATATTTGAATATTGACCTTATTCTCACTACAAAAACTCCAAAATTCCTTGGCTTAATTGGCATCTAGCACAATTTCTGGTAAACCATGATGTGTCCTTTCCTTCAAAAAGAAAAAAAAAAATCTATCAGAGTTGTTAGTGCTGTTTTATACAACCCTAAGGATCAGCAGGGAAGGGTTGCCACGGTCTCAAGTGCTAATGACTGGATCATCTGGTGCTCTGACAGAAAAGTGGGTTGATTTTTTTTTAAGGAAGATCAACCCTCTAGGCTGCCAGACATTGAATTGATCTGTTCTGGTCTGGGAAATTGTCTGTTTTCCCTCCTGATGATGAAACCTCACAGCAACTCTTCCATTTCAATTAATTCTGAGATAAAATGCTGACTCTGAAAAATGAAACTCTCTGAAGTTGACACTCCAATGGCCAAGATAACAAAGATTGAAATTTTCCTTTTTTTTTTTTTAAGCACGTGGGAACAGGTTTGAGTCCGGTGTGTGTCTCCATGAGAGTGTGTGCACAAGTCCCTTCTTCAGATTCACATACAGATAAAAAAGTGCTATTCATCTGAGGATGAAAAACTTAATTTTGTGCAAATACTGAGGTCCAGCTTGACTAGTCAAAAATATATATATATTTTTAGTCTTTAATACTAAGTTATGTGATATTATCTGACTCTTTTCAGTAAGATCAAGTCCTGAAGAGTAGGTACCTAAATTATGAATGGATATATGTTTTTAGTTAGGGATAAAATATCTTTTAGCTTCTCCCAGCATCACTTTTCATGATTTCTGCTGGAAGTTTCTGATCTACATGGAAGGACTTCACTCCCCTTAGTGTGTCTCCAAGTTTTTAGATTATTTTTGCTTTGCAGTTTTGCCATTCACTCAGTCTTCAGTGAGTGCCTTTACACCCTTTGAACTAAATAAATTAAACTTCTGTTGCTGTTTTGACTGGAAAAGGAGTGGTTACTGATGGCAAAAATTGAGTTCAGCCTGTGGAAAATTTAGCAGTGCTTCCTCTCACATAAGCACCTCTGCAAGGCTTTAGGAAGTGTTTCAATTTAATCTCGACACCCTCTGGGGTTTTGCACCTGTCAGAAAGGTGTGAGGTTATGAAAGCAGGAAAAGATCCAGTACAGAAAGTTCATTTGTGCTTGCCCTTCCCAGCAGCATCTCTGAGAGGGAGTGGGCCAAGCAGGAGAAACTTGTATTTTGTACAGGAATTAAATGGGTCATCAACCTGTCAATATGAATATTCATAAGAACATTTCAGAAGTGAGTGTTTGGGGACATCAGGGAAAATAAAGCCACTCCATTTTCCAAATGGAGTAAGCATTGTTCACTTTTAAAAATATGCTTAGGTGAAGCATTAATTGATGCTTGAATTGCAACTCCTCTATTCCAGCCTGGACACAGGATTAGCTCAGAGATGAGTGAGGACAGATAAATCTCCCATGAGTGTTTGTGAACAAACAGCTTCTGATGGGCTGATCTCTCTGTGTCATCAACATCAACCCTCTGAAATAGTTCACCCACCTCCAGGTCCCTGGTCTGGCATTGCTCCCACTGACTGGAAAAGGAACCCACATAACCCACAAGTTTTAAAAGGGAGAAAAAAAAATGGAAAATCCAGGTGATTACAGTCTTGTCAGTCTCACTTCTTCTTCTGGCAAGATCATGGAGCAAATCCTCCTGGAAACTGTGCTTTAAGAAACAAGGAGGTGATTGGTGACAACAAAAGTGGCTTCACATGGCTTTGAGATGAAGGGGGGAAAGTTTAGGTTAGATAGTAGGAGAAAATTGTTTACTCAGAGGGTGGGGAGACCCTGGCACAGGTTGCCCAGAGAAGCTGTGGATGCCCCATCCCTGTAAGTGTCCAAGGCCAGCTTGGATGGGGCTGACCCATCAAAACCACACCAAAAAAAACACAAAAAAAACCAAAAAGACAAATTTAAAAACCCAACCAAAACAAACCAAAATGAAACAAACAAGCAAGAAACCAAACAAGCAAAACAAACAAACAAAACCCAGCCAAACAAAAACCCAAACAAACAAAAAATCAAACAAACAAAAGCCCAAACCACCAACTCTCAGAAAGCACACAGAACAGGATAATAGCAAATAGCTTCATTCTCGAGTCTGAAGGAGAATCAGGTCACATCCCCACCATCTCCCATGAGCTCAGAACATGCCCAAAGATCTAAAGAGAAGGCTGGTAGCAATGGATGGCAACCTCAAGCAAGGCAACTGAATTTCCTGGAGGTGGAGGAACTGCATCTTTTCCAAGATTTTCTTGCCTGGCTCCTGTCCCTCACTGTTCTCCTGGTGCTGGTGCCCCATGGAGGATCTCCAGGCTGGTTTTTTCAGCCCAAGCAGCAGAATCAAGCAATTTTTAGTACAGAGATGATTGTCATGGAGCTCATGGGACATGTCCAGCTGTCCTTTCTCATAGCACTGATGTCACATTTTACAATTTTCACCATGACACAAAGAGGGAAGGATCCATGGTTCCTGATGGAACCTCCCTCTCCCAGCAGATTACTCAGAAGCCTTCTCCTAGATTGACTATTGCCCTGCTGAAGAAAGTTTTTCCTATCTAGTGATTATTTTTATTGCAGCTTGAGTTTCTTTTCTCTTTTAGACCTCCTGGGAGGTTCCTGCTGCTCTCAGCCATCTCTGGTGGAAATATTGACTTCCAAGGAGCCTTGTCAGTGCTGGGGATGGACAGCAATGGAGAAAGACTGCAGGTGGGATCAGAAAAACATCTCAGCAGAGATGTACTCTGTGTAGGATGTAGGACTTTACTGAGTTCTGGAACATAAGGAGGAAAAAATATCCTCTTTCCTCTAGCCCAGAGATTCCCAAGCTGTGGGAGTTATGGCACACCTACCTCTGAGAACCTTCCCCAAGCAGCTGTCTACAGAAATTAGTGCCTGCAGAAAACTGCAAGGAGGAATATCTTGAGCATGGTGGCACCAGATTGTCTCATGACTTCCCTGCGCTCTGTCGTTGGTTTATATCCATCTGTTGTTTCTTGTCCCATCTTTCATCTAAAGAAAAGGACTTTGCAACATGTCCAAGGGATTAGACCTTCCTGTAGGGAAGAGATAAAAGCAAAGTGTAAGGAGAGGCAAAAAACAGAAGCTGAAGATGTTGTCAGTCTGAAATGCTATTGGAAAAAGAACCAGGTTAATTCATCCTCTCTCCCATTGCTGCTGCCAGGGCTTTGGCTCTTTCTCCATCAGCTGTTGGATCACACTGGTGATTTTCTCTAACTTTGCTGAAATATTGAAACATAGACCCTACCTTTAAAGCTTGTATTTCTTGAGCTGCCCGATCAACACTCCATGCTCTGTCCTCTGCTCTGGAATGTGTTAATGAGTGAGCAGCAGAGTGGGAAATTCCTGTTTCAGGGTTTTTCTAAGTGTTCAGTCACTCTTGGTGTCGTGTTCCTAACACAACAAAGCATTCCTGTCTTTGGGAACACAAGCATTTGTGCATCTCAGCATAGGCAAAGATTGACTGATGATATTAATAATGTCAAATTAAACTCCTCTCTTCTGTAATACTCTCAGGTTATTTTACAGATAATAAGGATGAGACAGACAGGTGCAATGAGTCTTGGGATGTTTTAATTTCATCTGATTCTTTGCTTCTACCGTATTTTATTGTTTCCAGGAGGAGATACTTGGGAAATGTAGACTTATGACACTAAACTAACCTTGATGGCAATTCCACAGAGAGTTCAGGAAATTGTTTTGACATATTGAGAAGGAAAAAAGGTGACCTCCACACTTGTGTCTCCTGAGAAATTAAAAAAATAATCTGGTTATCATTTCAAGGCGATCAGCCCTCTGTGGTGTTGTCCTATATTTTTTTTTGTTTCTTGTTCAATCCCAGTCTTTGATCAACCACAGCCCTGGATAATTTCCAGCTCAGGGCTGACAGGGAAAGACATGGTATTGGATCAGAGACTACAAAGCCCTCATGGGACTTTGGACTATGGACTTTACAGACATGAGAGGATCATGTCCATGTAGTCCATTAATCAGCTCCTGCTTTTAGTTCTTCTCTGAAGGAGCCTGAATTCCTGTTTGGCAGCCATAGGAGAAAAAACAAGAACTGATAAGATCTTAGAAACTTGACTTCTGCTCCCCTGAAAGACCAAGTACAGCAGTATGACTGTATAAGGAAAAAAATTATCTTTCTCTTGCTGTCCCTACCTGAAATATGGAAAAGTAGGAAATTTGTAGCTTTTAAAGCTGCCCTAGAAAGAACTTTCTGTAGTAGAATCACAAAGTCACAGAATATTTTGGGTAGGAAGGGACCTTAAAGCTCATCTAGCACCAAACCCCTGCCGTGGGCAGGGACACCTTCCACTTCCTATCCCAGGTTGCTCCAAGCCCCATCCAACCTGTTTTTGAACACTTCAAGGGATGGGGCAGCCACAGCTTCTCTGGACAACCTGTGCCAGGGCCTCCCCACCCTCACAGTAAAGAATTTTTCCTAATACCTCATGTTCCAGCTGTGTAGACCTGGTGGAGCTACAGGTTGTATCCAACGTGCTGTGGATCTATGGGAAAACACTTTGCCACCAGAAATGGCAAGGAATTGATGCTCTGCCTCTTCAACAGCCTCTACTTCTCATATCAGGTAAAAAGCAGTAGCTTTGAAATTCTTTCCATTTGTAACATGAAAGGCACAGGGAATAAGGGTCAGGATTTCGTGAGTATTTAAAAATATCTTGGCAGGTTTTTGAATGAGCAAAACCAGTTTGTTTTCTTTAAGTGTAGTGAAAGGGAATGGGAGCTAAACAATAACCTGATTTTCTGTGTTCCTACTTATATCCTGAAGCCTTGGTTTTCAAAGGCACTCAGGTCCAGGAATAGCATCGTGCAGGGGGAAGTAAGGCACTGGGACATTGCAGTGAGAGCACGGGCTGTTCCTACAGAAAATGTTGTTGATTTTGGTGCAGAAATCAGAAGTGAACAAAGACAAGAAATTCATCAGAGAAGGATGCAAGCAATCTCCATCTTTCTTTCCTCTAGCTCAATAAGAAAGCTAAGTGAAAAAAAAAAAACAAACCTCAAATGAGTTAAATATTTAAATGTGAATTGCCCCCTCCTACTCCACCCCGGAATTTCCAGAGTACGTAGCTGTGGAGGTTTTACTTTTGCTACCTGTCCAGCTAATTAATACCTGCCAGTTTACTTTTCCCACTCTTGCTATTTTTGGACTGCTATTTTATTGGGAAAAAATAAAAAAGAGAGAGAGAAAAGAGAAAGAGAGAGAGGAGGCTAAAAGAAAAAAAAAAAAATTGTATTTCATCTCCTCTGATGAAAAGAATATATGTCTGATGTTAATTCACATATTGAATCTCTTTCAAACTTCCCCACATTTTTTCTCCTCATTTAAAGATTTTTATGCTTTTTAAGCCATGTAATGCACAATGAAGATTCCATTCATTTTCTCCATAGCAACATGTTTGCATTGGCTCCTTTTCCTTCCCTTTTCCTCCCCGGTGCTCTTGTCATTGAAGGAAGCCTGTCAGTGACCAGATTGATGAGGTGCCTTTGTGGGCACTGTTAAATCCAGGGATGCAGCTATTAACTAATGTTTGCAGTAAATTGCAGATGCATACAGGTCCTTGGGACAAAGTGACAAAGCAAATTCCTAAAAAAATTAGTGACAAAGGGAGTTACTCAAGTTCTTTTTTTAAAGTCAGGATGTGCTCTGTCTTCCTAGTCTGAGCTGGAGCCAGATGCTTTTCCTTGTAGGCATCCTGACAGATTACAAGGAGGGTTGGAAGCATCACTGCAAGGCACTGGAGCTCATCAACATACTGCTGACAGCAGAGCTTGGGTCCCTCTCCATCTTCCCAACTGATCATCTGTAAACAAACAATAATAATCCAGGGTTGAGTTCACAGTCTTGATTTATAGGTGTGAGCTAAGAATTCATCACTGGTGGAGTTTATTTTTTTCTGCTAAAGGAGGAGTAGCCAAAGCTGTGAAAGAACAATTAATATTGATATATCTGGATGTGCTGACAGAAATAAACCCCCAGCACCCAGCCAAGCCATATGTGACCCTGGAGTAAATCACAGGAACAAGAAAACAAGAAGCTCAGATGAGAAGATTGCTGGTGTGCCAGCCCATGTCAAGCTGGTGAGCTTGGTGGCAGTCCTGACAGGTCCACAGATGCAAGATAATCCAGGCCATTCAAGTGCTGTGCTCAGAAGGGAATCTCTGACCCCAGCTCTTCTCCCTCCTCCACTCAGATGAGTCTTCAACTCATGTTCACCTCCCTGTGGTGATGGTGGACACGTAGGAATGACACCTAGTGTTTTAAGGACTTTGGAGTCAGACCTATGGATCCTCTTCAGGAGCCAGGGTGGAATCAAGACAGGTCTGGGGCATGCTTCAATTTAATTTCTATGCTTATAACTTGGCTTTCAAAAGTCCAAGAGATCTGTGATACATAGACCATTCTAGAGCTTTCCCAAAATATTTTCCACAGCTGTGGGATGCAGTTCTCATTGTAAGGGAATTGTTGTTCCTGTAACAGGAATGCCTTGCAGCTGAAACAGAACAAGGATTTCAGTACATCTGGTTACCAGACTGGGAACATCATGGCCAGGCAGTGGAGATTGACTTGTTCTCAGACATTCAGGATGGTATTCACCTGATTTGTCTTCAGGGATGGGATTTATCCTAATATTTGTCCATTTCCAGGGGAGGAAGTGCCTACTGAAAAACTCAACCCAGGCTCTATTTCTTCTCACAGGAGAACAAGTCAGTGGCACTGAATAAGTTCAGGACAAGATCTGGTTTATCCTGAAGAAGATGCTTCTCTGGGGTTTGATGAATCACATCCCTGCTCTCACTGAATGTGCTGCCTTATTCTCCATTACTACAGTGGGCAGTGTATGGAAATACTAAACATGGACAGCTAAAACTGGTAGGGTGTATCCCAGAGAAGTCAAATAGTGGAAATACTTGTAAACAACTCCTCCATATCTTTACCTCAGAGGGTGATCAAACCCATCCCATGATAAATGTGAAAATGAGGTGATCAGCCAACTAACTAAGTGTTCACCTGCTTTAGGATTCAGATGGCCTCAGTTTTAGACCAGATTGGACCCTGAAAAATGT
The DNA here is from genome assembly GCA_013397555.1 of Urocynchramus pylzowi. Taxonomy (NCBI): domain Eukaryota; kingdom Metazoa; phylum Chordata; class Aves; order Passeriformes; family Fringillidae; genus Urocynchramus; species Urocynchramus pylzowi. Next base: position 492,809 of record VZRH01001506.1, on the reverse strand, counting down.
ATCCTCACATCTCTGTGTGGAAAAATATCTCTTAACACTGGCAGTGCTAAATTCTCAATTGTCCAGTCTGGGAATATTTTTTATTCCAAAATTTCCTCAATAGGAAAAGGATCCAGCTACGTTTTTCCAGTATTAAAACTCAACCAGATTATGGTAGGACAGATGCTTTGGACTCCATAGACATTTTTAATCACAGGGACTTTGCAAAGATGAAGGACAGCACCCAGGGACCACTGCCCCTCTAGGCATGGTACCAAAGCCATGCCATCATGATGGAGTTGTCCTCTCCTTTATTTTCCATAAACTGCTTTGGAGAAAACAGTGCTGTTTGCAATCATTCATAAATTTCCCTGTCCAGGACAAAAAATGAAATGAAAAAAAAAAAAAAAAACCACAACCCCCTCCATTCTTATTATTAGAGGCTTTTTTTTTTTTTTTTTAATGTTCCTATTCCCACAGCAGGAGCTGAAACCCAAACTTATTGACTTCCTGTTGGCCTGAAAACTCTTCGTGGTTATTACCACTTTGCACCAGATTCCTGCCACTGACCTTGATGGGAAAACTCCTTAACCCACTTACTGAATCCCCCAAGTCATCCTGAAGCCAGAGAGTAACAGTTAATAAAGTGCTTGCCAGGTTTCACAGTGTTTTCAGCTGACCTGTATTTCGACTTGTTACAGGATTTGCCGTGTAAGAAAAACCCAGGGGTAACACTCCCAATGCTGAGCACACCGAGATGGCTCTGGGGAATGAGACTGAACTGTGGCCCTGCCCCTGATCTACACCTGTAAAAAATCACAGAACTCACAGGGTGAGGGGGGAAAGAATGGGTAAAAACAGGGGAATAATGTAGGTGGGATGTGGGGGGAGGATTCAGCCTTCTCAGCAATAAATGGACTGCATTCCTGAGTTCTCTCTTACTTTGAGAAAGGGATGAGTTATGCTGAGTTGTGTTGTCATGTGTAGCACAGGGGACACTGAACTCATTCAGTTTAGGGAACAAGTGACACATGGAATCACAGAATCACAGAACAGTTGAGGTTGGAAGTGACCTGTGAAAGTCATCTGGTCCAACCCCCCTGCTGGAGCATGGTCACCTACAGCCAATAGTCCAGGATGATGTCAGACATCATTTTAAAATATCTGAAAATGGAAACTTCACAAACTCTCAGGCCAACTTAATGCCAGTTCTCAGTCAGCTTTAACATAAAAAAAGGTGTTTCCTGCTGTTTAGAAATTCTTCTGTGTTGTGAAACACAAATTCTTGTGTTTCACTTTATGCCCCCTTTTTTAAAAGAGCCTCTTCTCACTCTCCCTTCAAGTATTTATAGACATTAGTAAAATCCTCCCAAGTCTGCTCTTCTCCAGGCTGAACAATCTCAGATCTCAGCCTTTTCTCATGGGAGAGATGCTCCAGCCCCTTCATCATCCTCATGACCTTTGATGGACTCTCTCCAGTGCTCTTGTCTCTCTTTTACTGGGAAGTCTGGAGTGGGACACAGATTCCAGGTGTGGCTCCCCAATGCTGAGTAGAGGGCACAGGTTCAGGTCATTACAGAATCACAGAAGGGTCTGGCTTGGAAGAGACCTTGAACATCCCTTCCTTCCAAACCCTCTGCCATGGGCAGGGACACCTTCCACTATCCCCAGTTGCTTCAAGCCCTGTCCAACCTGGCCTTGAGCACTTCTGAAGACAGGGCAGCCACAGCTTCTCTGGAGAACCTGTGCCAGTGATCCACCACCCTCTGAGTAAAGAATTTATTCCCAATATCCCATCCATCCCTGCCCTCTGGCAGTGGGAAGCCTTTCCCTGTCACTCCACAGCCTTGCCCAAAGTCCCTCTCCAGCTTGGAAACCCTTTTGGCACTAGAAGTGGCTCTAAGATGTGCCCAGGGTCTTCTCTTCTCCAGGCTGAACAACCCCAACTCTCTCAGACTGTCCTCATAACATAATTTTTAAATGCCTTTAAACATTTTTCCCAAGCTGACATTTTCCATGGGTGTCATGGCCAGCTCCTCGTTCCTGGTACAGCAATGAGAGCACCACCAGCTTTGCACTTGCAGTTTGCAACTGCCACTGCTGCTACCTGGCATTTCCATGCTGCCAGCCTCAGCTGAAGTGGCAGTGTTGGAAAGACAGTGCAAAAGAGAAAGAAGGAAGCTGACAGCTCCTTAAAAGCTTTGTACAAATAGGACAGTGCTTGACATAACCATGTTCCAAAATCAGTCACTTGGACTTGATCTGCAAGGTTTGCAAAAAGCTGCTTGTTGCCTGGATTTTGCTGGGAAAGGTGGTTTGATTTGGCTCCTCTGGGTTTAACATCCTGAGTGAAGCTGGGCAGATGCCATCAGTAAAAAACAGCTTCAACTGGGAGGAAATAGAGCTGAAGAACAGAGATTTTTCTGAGAGGATCTGGCTGCAGAATTTTCAACTGCAAATGGACATAAACAGGGATTGAAAAAAAACAATTTGTGGGACTGAACAGAAGACCACCAGTGAAGCATGTCCCAATGTCCTTCATTTGTATACTAAGGAAAAAAAAAAGTATAATTTTGTTGTTTCTCTAAAGGTTCTGTTTGCCTGGCCTTGTTCTTTAAATGGCAGCAGTTAAATATCCAGGGATTTGAGATCTTCCTTCTCACCACCACTTTCTGCCCTGTGACAGAGTACAGACCAGCTGTCCCATCATTGCACCACCTGAGCATGAAGACTTATTTGACAAGAAAGTTAAATGAATCATCCACTGGAATTTCAGCCTTCCCCTGCCCACTGAGATGAGATACTCAAGGAAGAACCACAAATCAGGTGAATCCTACACTAAAATGGCACCATCACCTGAATTTTGAGACCCCAGATCTCTGCAATACATTTGGTGCACGCTCTGACCACTGATGCTCCCCAAAAATCAGGTCTTACCAGTAAAGGAGGTGATGTCATCTCCCTGGCCTGTGCAGAGCAGCAGCCAGTTGGAGCTACTACATAACACAAGGGATGGTGGAGAATCATGGAATCATTTGGGTGGTAAAGACCTCTGGGATCTGAGTCCAACCCTTCCCCCAGCACTGCCAAGGCCACCACTAACCCATGTCCCCAAGTGCCACATCTGCACATCTTTTAAATCCCTCCAGGGATGGGGACTCCATCACTTCCTTGAGCAGCCTCACAACCCTTTGGCTGAAGAAATTTTCCCTAATATCCAATCTAAACCTCCCCTGGTGCAACTCGAGGCTGTTCCCTCTTGTCCTATCCCCTGTGAGGTTTTCACTGTGAGCTGCTCTTTGCTGAATATGTTGATTTTGCTCTGATATAAACCAAGGCTTCTCCCACACCCTGCAGGGATGCTTCCCTCTAGGAAGACTGAAACTCTCCATCTGTTTTCTCAATCTTCCCTTCCCTAGACTGCAGAAATATCTAAACCAGTTGTAGATAGCCAAGAAAGAGTTTCTAGTGATTAACATTAAGAGATACTTGGAGCTGGACTTTTGCAATTGTTTGGGAAACCCTTTTCATTGCTATTTTCCAAAACAGCTCTTCAAGATTTCTAGCTCCAGGGAAGCTTTGGGATCAGTCCAGGCATGGGTGATAGATAGACCAAAATGAGCTGAGGATTGTAGATACCAGAACTATAAAAAAAAATGATAAAAACATTTGAGTAAAAAAACCCTCATATCAGGCGCACTTCCAATTAGGAGATAAGACAGCAGCAGACAGTCAGGGTAATTTCCTACTCTTGAGGCCCTGGCACAGGTTTTCCAGAGGAGCTGTGGCTGCCTCAATCCCTGGAAGTGTTCCAGGCCAGGTTGGACAGGGCTTGGAGCAGCCTGGGATAGTGGAAGGTGTCCCTGCCCATGGCAGGGGGTTGGAACTGAATGGTCTTTAAGGTTGCTTCCAGCCCAAACCAGTGTATTTTTCCATCAAAAAGGAAAGATATAATGTTGACCTGGATCAATTCCTCTGGTCATGTAATGAGAAAGGAAATGGATTCCCAGGATGGAGCAGGGGAAGCATTAAACCAAGGGTGGCTATATGGCATATTCTCAAATAATGGAGGAAATTTCATAAATAATCAGTGGTAAGTAAAGCAGAGCTGCCTTCTGACCTCACAAGAGGACAAAGAGAGGGCCCTGGTTTTGCTCAGGTGGAGATTGGTGGTCTCCCTGGGCTTTGAGTAGCCCTGGATGGAAGAACCTGAATTTATCTGAATCCCCCATGTCAGCAAGAAGCAATAGGCACCCTCTGCAGGACTCATCTCCCTCCAGGGATGAGATCACCCCCTCATTTCTCAGAGTAGCAACTCCTGATTAAAAATTCAACTCTTTTGTGGTCTCCCATCCTCTGCCTGTCAGTGTACAAACACACCAGGCCTCAGCAGCATTAAATCATCTGTGTGGGAGAGGGCTGCGAGGGAAAACCAAACCTTGTGGGGCAGAAGCACATGTGGGCAATGAGGGAAAAATAAAAATACTCCCAGTCTTGCTGACACCTTCACCATCTTGCAGAAACCTCTTCTCCCTCAGGGCTTCAGCCTCCCCACCTGGGAAATACTGAGGTCAATAATTCCTGTACCTTGCCATGCTAAATAAGCACTTCCAAACTCACTCCCGCTTCACTGGCATCAGGAGCTGGGAATGGGAAGCAGGAAAAATGCTGGGACCTTGAGGCAACTGTCTTCTTCATAGTTGGGGAGCAATTAAACTGCACATTTAATTGTTTTGATATGTATTTGTTTTACATGAATGCAAGACCCAAGCTAATCTAATCGGCTTATTCACTAACAACAGACCCTAAAGTGTACATAAATGACCATTAAATTATTAGCTATCAGAGAGATCTGCAATTGGATTTGGAATGGGAAGGAAAATGAGGGCTTGGAGAGGCAATTATTATTTTTTATTTTTTCCTTTTTTTCCTTTTTTTTTTCTTTTTTTTTAAAGCAGCCTTATTATCTATACAGGAGCCTTGCTTGGGAAACAAGTGTTCCCGTTGGAAAATCAATAACAGAGCTGCTGTGATAGCAGCAGAAACCTGTTGAGTTTCAATTAGTGCTTGGGAGAGGTTGATCCTCTTCCCTGAGCCTGCCACTTGCTAACACCAGGGAAATTTTGGGGCTTATTTATTGTTTGGAGAAACTTGAACTCTCGGCAGTAAGGATTTGGGGCAGCAATAATTGCTATCATGATCTGCAGTTAACCCCCTCTTTCTTTTTGTCCTTTTTTTCTTGGACTCCTGAAGATGCCCGAGACCATGAAAGATTTTAAAGTGTTTTGTGAGAAATGCATCAGTAAGGAGATGAGGGTTGTAGTCTGCTGCTCTCACAATTCAAGCTGCTTCCCTACTGCACCTCCACAGAAGAGTGGATCATTTTTTTGGTTTGTGCTCAGGTTTTGAAATTTAATATTTATACAGCACCTGAAACACAGAGGACTTGATATGTGATGGAAAGCTTGTTTCTATAGTGAAAACACAAAGTATCCTGAGATGTTGCCTTGAGTCTTGGCCGCCTTTTATTTGTCCACCTAACCTGCTTTCCCAGGCTCAGCTGAAGCTGGAAAGGTCCAGCAGGAAAACCAAAGTGGGAATCCACATTTGTGGACTATTTGATGAGACCACACAGCAAACAGAAAAGGAGGAAGGAAGGTAACACCCTCAGGAGGACACAAGGCCAGCCAGGTGCATCCCAGGCATTATTTTGTAGGACATTAATGTGAATTGTTCTTCTTTTCTTGCCTTCTTGACAAGCTCTGCCAGTTTTCCAAGGATGAAGGCCCTTCAGGATGCCAGATTATCTCACATCCTTCATGTCCTCTCACAGACTGACCCCTGATCCTAATGCCCACTGGTGAAACCCTCACCTGATCCCCCTTACAGCTCTTCTCTCTCCACAGTTTTATATTCAGCTTGGTTTTTTGCTTCCCTCCCCGAAGATTTCTTCTCACAGGTCAACCCTTCAGGTGTGAGCAGGTGCTCCTGGCCCTCCTGTGCTATGGACAATGTCCCCAGTTGTCCCTTTGACCAACTATGCTGGCTCACTTTGCAAAATTCAGGGCAGCCCTCAGGAAGAGATGGAAACCCTGCCCTCCTGTGCTTTACTCAGTAGAAAATGGGAGGATTTTGCCCTTGTAACAGGAATATACCTTTGTTTTAATCAGCAAAGTCACACACAGGTAGGAACAGACTCACTGCAAGAGTTGCTGTGTTTTCAGGCATCTTGGCACGTTCAGGAAGAAATGAACCAGAGCAGAACTGTGGAGAAACAAGAGACACTGTATAAGGGTGGACAGCTGGTTTGAGATCAACACAGAGGTCAGCTCTTCTTGATGGGGATTCAAACCAGACCACCAGGGTGGGTGGAACTCATGCTTCACAAGAGGTCAACTTCTTCATCTCTTCTCTGTTGCCCTGTTCTTTTGAGTTTCTCTAAGCCTTCTGATGTTTAAATTCTTGTAATGGAGTTTCTCACCCACTTTGATGTAAATAATGATTGTTTTGCATTCTTCTCTGTAGGAGGAGAATTTTGATGGACTGTAGTTTGACCAGTGTGGTTGGAGAGGTGGCAATGTCATTCTCCAATCCACTGTCACCTTTGGAATTCTATAAATGTTGAGGTTTGAAAAATAAAGTTCTCTTTTCCTGTTCCTGTTTGGATGCTGGAACACCTTGTGTGAGTTTTATTATTTGTTGTCACGACAGTAACACTTCTCAGCTTTGAGAAGTGAACATCTGGGGACAACTCCTTGTGACTTTTCAGTACTTAATGTGGACTTAAAAAAAAGAGGGATAGTGATATTTTACACAGGCAGATAGTGAAAGAAAAATGGGGAATGGTTTTAAACTAAAGGAGAGTTTTAGATCATATATTAGGAAGAAATTCTTTACCCAGAGGGTGGTGAGGCCTGGCACAAGCTGCCCAGAGAAGCTGTGGATGTCCCATGCCTGGAAGTGTCCAAGGCCCATCCAAGGTTGGATGGGCCTTGGAGCAGCCTGGAATAGTGGAAGCTGTCCCTGCCCATGGCAGGGGGTTGGAATGAGATGATCCTTAAGGTCCCTTCCAACCCAAACCATTCCATGATGCTTTCCATTGATCTACGAGGGTTCCTCCTGAGCAGCTTTCAGGAGATTTTCAGATACTCAAAGTTCAGTAAAGAATTCCAGGGTTGGAAACTTGTTCAAAACTTTGTACCTCCACTTCTTTGTACATAAGAAAAATCAAAGCTTCCTCTCCCTGTCATGTGCTAGCACTTGGTGGATTGACATGAAAGCTCCTGATCCTCCAGTGCCCCTCACAGAACAGATGTTTGGGAGAAGGGAGTATCAATATCATTTCACAGGAAGTTTATCAGTGGAGTTCTGACAAGATTAATTTCCTACTTCAGACAGCGATTCGTCTATTAGGAGGTTCTTGAATACTTAATTATTAACATAAATTATTAAAGAACACTGCGGGATTCATGGATACACGCTGGAGTAAGGCACACCCCTAAAGTTGCAGTGTGTCTGACAGCTGCAGAAATGTTCCATATTTTTTTAAATAGCCCTGAATTTATGAATGAGTGAATTTTGCAGTTCACTACAAGTTACTTTTCTCTGATTTTAGACAATTTTAGAGCAAGTGATTCCTTTATTCCGTGCCAGTGACATAAAAGTTGGAATCACGACTAGGATAAGGGGACTGCTATTCTGAAGTACAGGTTTGCACTTCCAGCTCCCCAGACACATATTTGCTTATTTTGTGATTTGCTCTAAGGCAGTCCAAAAATTTCCAGCTGAAAGAATTTTGGTGGAAAAGGTAGATTCCAAACTGATAAAAACTCCATGTGATTTTTTGACAGAGGGGTTGATTATTTTTTAATCTTCAGAAAAACAAACAAAATCAAAATATTTCATATTCTTCTTCTTCTAAAAGAAAAAGATACTTGCTTTTTAAAATTTCTTTTAATTTGAAAAGATATTCCATTTAGATATTTTTTCTGCTGTGCTGAGGAAACACATTATAAAGCTTGAAAACAACATGAAGAAGTTTACTGTGGGTGGAAGACAACATTCACTTAAACTCGGATGTGCCAGGCATGTTTGTCTGTTTGTTTGTTTTCCATTTTCAGTCAGCTGATTTTCTTTTCTTTTTCTTAGTTCCATTTAAGATCTGCCTCCAACTTATTCATTTATTTGCTTACCTTGAGGAATTGGCAGCAAAAATGGAAAACCTGTTATTCCTGTATTTCAGTTTAGGAAATAGCATATCATGATCAGCGCCTCAAGGAGTCCAGAAATTGCTCTAGATCTCCAGATAACATTTTAATATAAATGAGAATAAGCAACAGACTAAAAATAACTCTAGAGTAACAGGGAGAAATAACTCTAGAGGAAGAAGAGGAAGAGGAACAAGAAATAGTAATAGCAGTAGTAGTTTGTCCAGAGAAGCTGTGGCTGCCCCATCCCTGGAAGTGTTCAAGGCCAGGCTGGATGGGTTCTGGACCTGGTCTCATGGAAGGGGCACAAAGTGAGGCAGAAATCCTTCACAGGCATGAGGACACGGCTTTTAGAATCAGAGAATGGAATCATAGAATGGCCTGGGCTGGAAGACACCTTAAAGATCATCTCATTCCAATCCCCCTGCCATGGGCAGGAACACCTTCCCCTATCCCAGGTTGCTCCAAGCCCTGTCCAACCCAGCCTTGGACATTTCCTGGGATAGGGCAGCCACAGCTTCTCTGGGCAACCTGTGCCAGGGCCTCACCATCCTCAAAAGGAAGAACTTCTTCCCAATATCCCTTCTACACCTACTCTCTCTCATTTTGAAGCCTTTTCCCCCTTTCCTGTCACTCCAGGCTCTCTGAAATTCTCTCTCCATCTTTCTTGTTGGCTCCCTCCAGGCACTGGAAGGCCACAATTAGGCCATCCCAGAATCTCCTTTTCTCCAGGCTGAACAATCCCATTTCCCTCAGCCTTCCCTCACAGCAGAGCTGCTCCATCCCTCTGATCATCTTGGTGCCTCCTTGGGGCTCATTCCAACAGCTCCAGGTCCTTCCTGTGCTGGGAACCTGGAGATGGATGCAGCTCTGCAGGTGGGGTCTCAGCAGAGAGGAGCAGAGGGGCAGAATTCCCCCTTTCCCCCACTACCCATCCTGATTTGGATTGGCTTTCTGGGCAGCAAATGCACATTTAGAAAATACCTTTCCATTCTGGCTTTTGGGAAGAGGAATATTTACCACTGACTTCGTTGAAATCTCTGCTGCAAATACATCAAGCTGGCTTGGGGCTGGATTTTGGGGTTGGATTTGGAGCAGGGTACTTTGTTAGGCTGAACACGCTCCCTCTGTGATGGTGCCCACGGGGGGATGGCAGCACCTTCTGCAGCTTCATTTGTCTGTGCTGCTGTGCCTGACAAACAGCATCTTAAGTGAAAAACAGGCTCCATCCCAGCATCTCCCCCAAGTGAGGATAACCAGGGAGCTAAGGGATGGAACAATCTCTTTTTCCTCCTTCCCTGTGGGCAGGGGATGGAACTGGTCTAGTCTATGTATCTTTTTCTCTTTTTTTTTCTTTCTATTTTTGTCTTTTCTTTGAACAAGCAGAGATGGTTAGACCCAAAAGACAGACTAGTATGAGTCCTAGTCCATTTTACATCAGCTAATTGTGCATTTATCACCCTGTCCACAACATTTTTGGTACAGGGACATGTTTTTGCAGGGATTCTCTGAACCATTTATCCCTATCCTGAGAGCTGATGGCTCTCTCAGCCTGGGACAGGGACCCAGCTGTGGCCCAGCCAGGGTCTGTATCTAAACCAGCTTGTCACCATCTACTTTGGCATTTTTCCTGTTGGTTTTTTCTGCATTGGAGACATTTCCACCAGGCACCCAATACTCTCCATGTGTTTCACTGTTATATTTAGCCCAAAAGTATCTGACTCAACAAGTAAGAAAGATTGCTCTTCACAGGTACGTGTTATTCTGATGAAGAGAGACACTGAAAATTGGTATAAAATCTATTGTTTCAAATTCCTCTGGAAATTGCTAAAAAGCCTAACCCAAACCCAAACTATTTTTTTGGTCTAGTGTTGTGCTTAGAATATTTGATGAGCTCAGGATGATTTGGATTGTCATCTCATTTAGTGATCAGCCTTTTCTTTTAAATGTCAGCCCCATGCGAGCAAATCCTAGAGCCATTTCTCCTTTCTGTGCTGGAATTCACATCCAAACACCATTTTAAATATGCTCTGGTGAACTTTTTCTTCATAGATTTGTCTAAATCCATGTCAGTGGAGAGACATCTACTCTGGAAAATGGGGAAGGTGCATCACCAGCTCCTACCAAACACCTGTGTAGAGCTTATATGTCAATATGAGCACATTTGACCAAAGAAAAGGTCATGCTTGTCTTCAAATGTGGGACCATTGCTACTACAGGGCCATTTGTTTGCAGCTATTGGGTTGTATTTTTCCTCCAGTTGTGCATCACTATCAGGTTTTTATCTGTGAAATGCATCTGTGAAAACACAGATATCTGGGAAACCCAGGAGATGAGTCAAGCATTGTTAAAATAATGATATAAACTATAAATTTCTGTCCTGCCTATGCCCTGCCTCCTCAGAACCTCAAGGAAGGCAAAGCAGAAAAGGGTCTCTGCCCCAGAACCTTTACAATGTGCAGTGTTTGACACCATTAACTGGCTTCAACACCATCACACATGTAAAAATATTACAATTCTGCTATTTGACTCAATATTTTAGTGACATGAGGAAAGATGTGGTGTCTTCCAAGTTTTCCAGGCAGCTTGAAGCAAACCAGCTTACTGAGCAAAAAGAAAGTGGATTCAGGGAAGGAATTTGCAGCTGTATTGAGTAGCATGCTCTGTGTCTCTTCCAATTATTTCAAGCCATTCCTACACTCCTGTGGATTTGCTGATTTTGTGAGTTTGAGCCTCCCTGGAGACCTTTATTCTCATTTCATTAAGCCTTTACAAGCTCCTGGGCTTTTCCCAGCAGGGTTGCACTGGAGTTGGGGGTAAAGTCATAGAATTTTAGAATTATCAAGGTTGGAAAAGACCCATGAGATCGTCAAGTCTGTAGGAGTTGAAGGAAAACCAGGGTGGTGCTTGGGACAAAATATCCAGACACAATTGTTCCCATGTCCCCACACACCCGTGGAGCAGAAGAACGAGGCTGTGTCTCCCTTGTGTGAAAGATTTCTGCATCCCTTGATATGGGACATAATTCTCACCCCCTGCTCCAAATAAACAAATTTAAAATGAAGTCTCCTCTGCTTTCTCCTGTCTCCAGCACCAATGGATACCTCAGCTTGGGCTTTAGCCTTCTCTGCTGATCCCAGACTTACTCCAGTGGATCTGGCACTCTGTAGCTCTGAGAGGCTTGAAATTAGCATTATCTGACTCTAAATGTGGATTTTGATGTAAAAACACTACTATTAGAAAGGGAAAAAAAAAAAAAAAAGCCAAAAAAACAAAACAAGCAAACAATCATGGTTCATTATGTTCTAAATGAGCCTCTGGATAGAGCAGCCTTCTTCGAGGGAAATGTAGAAAGAAAATGTCATTTATGAAGAGGGAAAGGACAATCCAGTCAGCATAGGGGCTTTTAGGCTGTGTTGCCAAGACTGATCAAAGTGAGGCAGAATTAGGGATCTGGAACTGGCCCTGGGGTTATCTGCTCCACTGACACATTTCTGGACCATGATTGTTCTCTCTGCCTCAATCTCCTCAAGTCCATGTTTTCCAAGGCAGATAAACAGCTTTTCCCTACATGAAAGGTACATTATTGGTTCTAACTTGCCTCTTGGATTGCCTTCCAGATGTTCCAGCACCCTCCAAAGGCTGTGCCTAAACCCAAAACCTCTCAAACCAGAGGGGGACATGGTTTCTAGAGTTTATGTTCTCCCTGGGTATGAAGGAAAATATCTTTGAGTAAAATTGGTCTTGCTTTCCATTGAAGTACGTAATGAAAATAATGAGTCAGGTTTTACTCAAACCCCACCAATTTCTAGAACTAAAGTGGGCTATAAAACTTGAATGTCATTCAAAATAAGAACTAAAATAAAAGCAAACAGAAGAGAAAACCCATGTGAAAGTCACACTGGTTGCATATTTTGAGGTTAACATGACATGACTGTGTCTCTTAAGCTCATTTAAACATTTAATTTTGTTCTCTTGTTCCATCCCTGAGTACATATGGATTTCACAGAGGTTTAACAGGACAGAAGAAAGTTACCCATAATTGAAACAGGCTTTATGCACAAGTCACGATGTTGTGTTCAACACTCAGAGGGAGAAAAACGTGTTCTTTCTGTCTGAAGTGACTTATTTTCAGATTAAGGGAAACAGCTGTGAGAAGAGACAGAACTGCTCCTTAGAAGAGCATCACCAACAATTGATTTGCTGAAATCTGTTCAAAGAGATTAATCTTAGAACCTTAGATTTAATAATTCAGAGTAAGTAGAGAAGGACTTGTGTAGCATAAAATCATATGATTTAGAATGGTTTGGACTGGAAGGAACCTTAGAGATTGTCCAGTTCCAAGGCCCTGCCTTGGGCAGAGACACCTTGCACTAGACCAGGCTGCTCAGGGACTCATCCAACCTGGCCTTGAGCATCTCCTGGGATGGAGAGCCTATGACCTCTCTGGGCAACCTGTTTTGGTGTCTCCTGAACATTATAGTAAACAATTTGTTCTTAATACCTATTCTAAATAAAATCTACCTTGTTTCCATTTAAGACTATCTCCCCTTGTCCCATCACTCCTTGTCCTCATCCAAAGTCCCTCTCCAACTCCCTTGGAGCTCCTTTGGGTACTGGAAGAATCACAGAAACACAGAATGACTGGGTTGGAAGAGACCTTCAAAATCATTGAGTCCAACCCAGCCCAAACACTTCAACTAAACCATGGCACCGAGTGCCACATCCAATCTTTTTTTAAACACATCCAGGAATGGTGACTCCACCCACCACCTCCCTGGGCAGGCCATTCCAGTGTTTGATCACTCTTTCCATAAAAAAGTTTTTCCTAATATCCAACTTGTATTTCCTTTGATGCAGCTAGAGACTGTCCTCTGGTTCTGTCAGTGCTGCCTGGAGAAAGAGCCCAACCCCAGCTGAGCACAGCCTCCTTTCAGGGAGCTGTAGAGAGTGATAAGGTCACCCCTGAGTCTCCTTTTCTCCAGGCTGAACACCCCCAGCTCCCTCAGCTGCTCCTCACAGGGTTTGTGTTCCCAGCCCCTCTCCAGCCTCGTTGCCTCCTCTGGGGTGTCTCAATGTCCTTCCCAAACTGAGGAGCCAGAACTGGGCACAGCTCTCGAGGTGTGGCCTCACCAGGGCCAGGTACAGGGGCAGAGTGACCTCCCTGCTCCTGCTGGCCTCACCATTCCTGACACAGGCCAGGATGCCTTTGGCCTTCTTGGCCCCCAGGGCACACTGCTGGCTCGTGTTCAGCCAGCTGTTGGCCACCACCCCCAGGTCCCTTTGTGCCTGGGCACTGTCCAGCCACACCATCCCCAGCCTGTAACTCTGCAGGGGGTTATTGTGGCCAAAATGCAGGACTGGGCACTTGGATTTGATCAACTTCATCCTGTTAGACTCTGCCCATCCATTCAACCATTCCAGGTCTCCCTGCAGAGCCCTCCTACCTTCCAACAGATCAACACACGTTCCCACCTTAGTGTTGTCTGCAGATTTACTAATGAAAGACTCAATATCCTCATCCCTGTCATCAATAAAGATATTGAACAGAACTGGCCCCAGCACAGACTCCTAAGGGACACCACTGGTGACTGGAAGTGACTGGAATGGGATCTGAGATCTCCCTGGAGCCCTCTCCAGGCTGAGCAGCCCCAACTCTCCCAGCCTGTATGGAGAGCAGAGGTACCCCAGCCCTGTGATCAGTTTAGTGGCCTCCTCTGGACTTGTCCCAACGAGTTGATATCCTTCCTGTGCTGGGAACCCCAGAGCTGGATGCAGCACTCCAGGTGGGATCTCACCAGAGCAGAGTAGAAGTGGAGAACCCCCTTCCTCCCCTCCTGGCTGTTCTGCTTTAGATGCAGCCCAGGATCCAGGTCATGGTTTTCGAAACCATCCCTGCACCTGCAGAACTCCTGAGCTTTGCTGGAAGCCTCTGCAGAGCCTTTCTGTGCCTTTTGGTCTCCCTGAGAGCCTCTCAGGGACCCCGGCCAGCCCCGGGTCAGCAGACACCAGCTGGGGGGCTCCCCTGATGCCTCCGACAG
>VZRH01001506.1:436724-465163 GCA_013397555.1 Urocynchramus pylzowi | reverse complement strand
AAAAAAAACCCCAAAAAACCAACCACCCGCATAGCCGGGGCTCGCAAGAAGCGCTGGTTCCCACCCCGCAGCCGAAACGCGAAACCCACGGGGTTTATTTCCCACTCTCCAGCATCGCTTTCCCGTTGAGTTTTTGCTCCCCCCTCCCCATGTTGTTTTTACCATGCTCTCCCGCACGTTTTATCCCCCCCTTCTCCCCAATTCCAGTATCCTTGTGGCAGCAGAGGTTCCACCGGCTCTCCGCGGGAGTGGAAGTGCTGCTGCGTGCAGCTCTGTTACTCCCAAGCCCAGAATCCGGAGGGCACGGAGGCAGCTCCGAGGGCTTGCTGGAGCTCTCCACGCCATCCCTCACTCCCTGCAAGTGGGAGAAAGGGATTCCCGAGCACTTTGCTCCTGGGAATCCACCCGTGGTGTCCTCCAGCAGGGATGGTGCCCCATCCACGAAGGGGAGATGGCAGAGGGGTTCCCGCAGTGCCTGCCTGGCTGCAGGTGGCTTTTCTTTCCCAGTTTTTTGGCGGGGAGGGAGAAGGGGAAGCATTGTGCTCACAGATCCGGCTTCACCCTCTCCCGTTGCTCAAGTGTAGCAGGCAGGAAATCCTCTGTCATCGATACCTGTTGCAGGGTATCAGCTTGGCTCATTAATTAGCTCCAGGAAAACCTGGGCTGGTAAACAAATGACTCAAAGCTTTCCTCCGGGCCTGATCCCAGGCTTGTGGAATGCTGGTCTCCACCTTTCTAGGAGAGGTGCAAAGAGAGAGGAGTATTTTCCTCAAGATGGATGACAGGCTGTCTCTGGAACCAGCTCGCCTCCTCCCCTTGGAGAAAATTCACATCCCCAGGCGAGCCTTCAAAGGGAAGGGAGCTGGCACCTGGCCTGGAGGTTGGCAGGAGAGTCCTGCTCAGTGTCACAGCACGGACTGGAATGGCTGAAATGTGGCTGCAGACAAAGCCCAGGGGTCCCCATCACATCCCAGTGTTCACCTTTCACAGGATTCTCCCGAGTTCTTCTCATGGCTCCTTCCCCGAATTCCCTGGGTTCTCTGCTTGCCTGGAGTTTGTTGGGATAAAAAAGGCCAGGAGGGTGATGCTTGTGTTTGGGGGAAACTTGACTAAGAGTTAAATGCTGGTGGGGGTTGATGGCCATCCATAAATTTGGGTGGGGATTTGGGGCTCTGAAGCACAGGAAGAAAAGGACTGGTGCACAGCTCCCAAGGTGGGGACAGGGATCTCCTTCTTGGCACCTCAGTTGCCTTGAACCACATCTCTGCCAGGGAAAACAGCATTTGAATGTCCCATCTGTGCTGGAGAGGCAGGGGCTCCTTTTGCTTTCCTTTAGGTTACATATTAGGAGGAAATTCTTTATTGTGAAGGAGTTGAGGCTCTGGCACAGGTTGCCCAGAGAAGCTGTGGCTGCCCCTGGATCCCTGGAAATGTCTAAGGCCAGGTTGGAGAGGGCTTGGAGCAACCTGGGACAGCACACCTGAAGGTGTCCCTGCCCATGGCAGGGGGGTGGAATGGGATGATCTTTAAGGTGTCTTCCAATCCAAACCATTCTGTGATTTTATGCATGGCCCCATCAGATGCCAAATCCACAGGAGACCATCCCTCCAAGTCCCAAACCACCATGGCAGGGAGCTGTGAGAATTTCCCCAAGTCAGGCCCACCACAGATGTCATCCCAGTCTCCAATATCCCAGTGTCAGAGATCCCACCTGCTCTGTACCCTTCCTTAATGCTCTTGCTGCCAAAAAGGCAATTCTTCCACTCCATCCCTGGCTCATTATTGGGGGCATTTTATTCAGACTTAAGAAACCATCAAGTGGAAGCCAAACTTCTCTCTTGGAGAGCAATCTGGAAGGGCAGCCCACAGGGGGAGTGTGATTCCCTTTCCTTTCCATGCACTCCGTGTGATATTTGGCTCTCTAATGTGGTTTGCAGCACGCTGAGGCTACACAGCACAACAATAAAAAAAAAAAAAATAAAGAAAGAAAAGGAAAATGAGCAGTAAATGAAGTCCCTTCAGAACATCCATTTGTCGTCACATCTCGAGTTCAGAATTTCCTCGCGGTGCCTCTTGGAGCGAGGGTTTTGTATTAGTCTGATTGTGTTGAGATAATCTGTCATGTTGCTCCAGGAAGCTCTGAGGGAAGAGGACAAAANAACTCCATTGAAGCAATAGGGAAAAGAAAAAAAAAAAAAAAAAAAAAAAAAAAAAGGAAAGAAAAGATAATATTTTAAATCAGAGGGCTGCTAGATTGGTGACTGTCAGCAGACACACATCACTGCCCCCTTTATGAAAATTTTAATTGGTTACCTCTGTCAGAGAAAATGAGAGATTTGCTGATTTTAATTTGCTGGAGCGAATCACTCCCTGCCAATGTTATCAAAATTAAACCGGAGATGGTTTCTTACTTTCCTTCTCCTACTCCCTCTGCATTTTCTTCTGAAATATCCCTCCATAAAAGATTGATTAAGGAGTGACCAGCTGATGACAAACGAGCTGTTGAAGTGGCAAACTCTGCCGTGCTTGGTGTCATGCCTTATCCCTGGGACAGGGAGGATCAGGGAAAGCAAACAGCATCTGGAGGAAGAATGGACAGAGAGCCAGTAAGGAAATATAGATATTTTTGGGGAGGGGTAAAAATTGGAACTGATGGGTGTCACCTCTTGTGGTGCACTGTATGTTGCCTGAAGTGAGTGTATGAAACAAAATATATAAAATACATAAAACCCTCCTTCCAGTGTTTCAAGTACCACTGTAGTTTAGGTTGGTGATTTGCTCCAGGTAGAGCTGATGTTTCCTGGCTGGATGTGGCCTGGGAGCAGGACAGAAGAATCCTGCATGTGTTTGGGGGCACCATTTTGTGCCTGCCACGTGCAATGTACCTGTATTTATTGTTGCCAGCTCTTTTTCTGAGCACTGAGTTTTGGTCAGAGGCAGGTCTTGTGATACCTCCTGCCGTCATTTCAGCACTCCCACCTGCAGGCTCACCTTGTCAGCTGCCTGTTTCCAGGCTGGCTTTGCTAGATGGAGATGTTCCCTCGGTTTTTTGAGCTCAGCTGGCCTATAACAAAGTCCTTGCTGTTTGCAAAATGGCTCTTTTCTTCCTCCCCTCTGTCAGCTATTAGGAATATCCCATTCCTGGCAGACGTGCCCTATTCCATATTCATTGAGAATTAGCACGGCTCTCTGTCTAAATGTTTTTGGGATAGGGGTCATCATGATATCCTGCTGGAATAGATTTGGAGCTGAAACACTTTGTCTCTGTCCCATCTGTGCTCCTGTCTCCCTGGGGATGATCCCTTAAGCCAACAGCTCCACAAACTGCTGAAGTTTGGTTCGCCCAACACCAAACCCCTGTGGCTGATTTTAAAAGCTGATGTAGTGCAATTCTCCCTGTGGGCCAAAGACACCCTCACGGGGCTGATCTCAGCCCCTGCCAAACCACGTGGCTCAGGGCAGGGGTCAGGTCACACTCACTTTTGGTCTTTCTGCACGTTGGTGTTCTCATTTGTGAAATGGGGAAGCCTGGCTCCCTCCTTCCTGGTGTGGCTCGTGCCATCTCTGTGTCCAGCTGGATGTGGTCAAACCACATTTCCTCTGGGATCCTGAGGTGAAGGGCACCAGCCAAGCACCAGGGATGATTTATTCTTCTTGTGCCTTGGTTGTGAGCACATGTCCACCCTTAAACATTCCTCCAGAGCCTTTTCTTGTCCTTTCTCAGTCCTTAATTTCTTGAGGTCCTTCTATAACTGAAGCAGGCAATTCTCCTATGCCTACCTTGGATTTCCTCTGAATTAAACACCTCCTTTTCCAGGAGATCCTTGTGGAGCACTGCAAAATGTTCCTTTGCATAGTCCAGCCCACTATGATATTCCAATCAGTCAAGCCTGGGGAAGGAGTCAGGCTTTATGCTGGATGTTGTTGAGCAGCAATGTAACAATGGAGATCTCCCCCAAACACAAATATCTGCTGGTTCCTGCAAAGGAAAGTCGATACACCTTCACAAGGAAATCTGTCCCGGTGGGGTCTTTTGTATCGAAAGCCCTGTTGCTAGATTTATTCATTGTGCAGGGCCATTCCCTTAACAAGTCAGTTATTCATTGGCCATTGCTTGAGGGTGTGTGGAATTTATGGTCATAGTCCTGTAATCAGATATTTTGTTATAGAGGGCTTTGCCACCATGAAAGGTCTGAATAAATCAGTATGCAGCAGAAATTGATCCTCTCACGGGCTATTTCTGGATTCAGCTCCTGCTCTAAGAGTGTTTTCTCCCTTCTGGAACCATGCTACCGAAGCCTTTGCATGCTTGCACTGTGGTCAGGCCTACCAAAGCTCTGCTTTAGTGCCTGTGTACAGACAGACACAGACTTAGCTCTGTTTTCTGGGCCTGATTTTTGTCCTGAGATACTTGAGGTCCAGGCTGCTGCCATTTCCCAGTCAGGAAAAAAAATTTCTCCATCACCTGACTTAAACATCTGCAGGATGGAAAGAATTGCTTGAAAAGGCTTTAATCAACTGCTAGGGAAGAAAGGGAAATCTGATTTTGAGTAGCTGCCCTGGTGCCTTAAGTACTAAAGAGCTTGGCCTGCTAATCTCCACTTCTCAGATGTTGTTCCACAATCTGATCAGCTCTATTGAGCTGAAACAAGGGTTAATTGCTAACAAAATGCTCCACACCTTCCTGCATACAAGGAAAGGGGCAAGGGTGAGCACCTGGCTTTTTGGAGCTTAGTGCCATCTCAACATATGCAGTTGATGGTGAGGGAATTTGACTCGTGTATGCGCCCCAGGAATATCTGTCTGTGAAGGTAAAATTACAGCAGAGCCTCTGATTTTTATGGCAGAAATCAGGGATGGGAGGAGAGGAAAAATCTCTGTAACCTAGCAGCCTGTACAGCTGCTGCCTCCCAGGTCGTGGGTGATGTTAAATGTTTAAATGTCAATGAACCTCCCCTCTGAGCAGGGCTGAGCTGTCTTGGCACTTACACTGGGGATGGAGCTTGGCAGTGCTGTGGCTCCTCAGTGGTCAGACACTGCCTTGCAAGTGTTCCCCAGGGCACAGCATCTTTCTAGGGAACATCTGATGGCTCCAGGGGTGGGCTTTGGTTTAAGGAGAGTCTGTGACAAAAGACATTCAGTGCCTGGTCTGCTCTGGTGAGTGCAGCCCAAAGGGGGGCCAAACTGTGATAGGGAGCATGTGAATTATGTCCCCCTGTGGGAATACAAATGCTGAGGAGGCCAGAGGTTCTCTGAGCTGCCCACATCTCAGCAGAATCACAGAATGCCCTGTGTTGGCAGGAAACCACAAGGGCCATCGAGTCCTGCTCCTAGACCTGTGCAGAACAACACCAAGAATCCCCCATGTGCCTGAGAGTGTTTTCCAAACTGGAACTCTGGCAGTCTCCATGCTGTGACCGCTTCTCTGAGGAGCCTGTTCTGGTTCCCCACCACCTTCTGGATGAAAAACCTTTTTCCTGTACCAATCTAAACCTGTCCTGACACAGCCCCAAGCCTTTCCATCAGATCCTATCACTGGATACAGCACTGCCCTTCCAGTCACTCATTTTAGCACCTCCAGGCTTGCCATGAGGGCAAGTGAAGGAATAACCAGACAGTGAATTAATGTTCACTGCAGATTCTAAATGCTTAAAAAAATGAACATGAACAATGTTAAATATTTCCTGTCCTGTGTCACTCGCTGGCTCCTGCCAGCTCAGGGTTTTCAGATATGTTACCAGGGATAGCAATGCTGTCAGGACTTTCAGAG
This sequence comes from Urocynchramus pylzowi, assembly GCA_013397555.1. Lineage (NCBI taxonomy): Eukaryota > Metazoa > Chordata > Aves > Passeriformes > Fringillidae > Urocynchramus > Urocynchramus pylzowi. Next base: position 459,393 of record VZRH01001506.1, on the reverse strand, counting down.
TCTCCAGATGGAGATGATGCTACAACCAGCAGGAGAGATGGTGACAGGCAGAAGAGCAGCAGAGCTGGGAGGGCAGGGGGGAAGCTGGGAGAGATCCCAGCAAAATGCCAGTTGGCTGGGGGATCCAGTTAAGTGGGATGAGTGGAAATACCAGGAGGGCATCCTTTGCTGTGAGAGTTGACATGATTGTAGATGTACCCAAGGCATCCCTCAGGGAGTAGAAACTGTGGGAAGTGCCTGCAGGCACGGAAATGCCACTGGAAGTGACATTCTCCAGATGGGGAATCCTCAGTCTGGATATCCTCTACCAAGATCAAGGAAGATGGTGAAGCAGCTTGCAGGAGGGGAATTCCAGAGGCCCCCTCCACCTTCAAGCATCTGTGATTCTTGTATGTGAATATGTGAAGATAAGACACGAGTGCTGCAGATTTTGATGCCCTCACTGGACACAGATGCCCCCAGGAGCTGCCTCCTGGTGAGCAGGAGGCCTGCAGGGTATTTAAAGGTGTGCTGGGGGAAGAACAGTTTTGCAGGAAAAACTCCAGTGTGGGGCTGTGTGACAGCACCCTTTGTGGTGTCCTCCTCAGAAGGGAGGAAATCTGATCGGGATTCAGGTCTGGGGGCTGAAATCCGAGGTCCTGATGTGTTTTGAGTGGAAGAAAAGTGTTTTGTAATGGTGTGAAACAGTCTTACAACCCCTCAAGAAGTAGAGACTGTCCTTCCCTGTGTTGGGACAAAGGCCTGATTTGATGTCCTGTTGACTTGATCTCAGTTTTCTAGACAAGGCCCTTCTTGGCGATTCCATACCCCTGCATCTCTCTGGAGTCTTGATTTTTCGGCTGGGCTGTGGCCAGAGGCAATGCCGCAGCATCTTTGGTCAGAAATGTGCACTCACCCTGCCCTAGGATGTGATGCTTACACTCTTTTACTACCATATCACAAAATACTCATATTTTGGTGAATATCTTCTTCTGTTGTCCTGGGAAAAGCCTTGGCTTGTTCTCCAGTTGAGTTTTCCAGGATGTAGAAAGGGGGGATACTCCACCAAAAGCTGCAACATCTCCTTCCTTGTTCTGTGGTGCTGATGGCTGCTGGGTCCCTCCCTTGCCTGGTTTGGCTTTTGACTTGTGATTAGGAGGAATGATTTTCCCAAAAGGACCTCTAGGACCACCCTGGAATGCCCCTGAGAATATCACCTGACTGCCAACAGCATCAGGTACAATATGGGGTAAAGTGCTGGGGGTGGGGAAGAAGATTGGTAAAGCCAGCTGTGGTTCCTAACAGCTCTTTGTGTCTTTGTTGTCTTTGTTGGATTGGAGCTCGTTTTAAAAGGCTGAGAGAACTGAAACACCTTTCTCTTGAGTAGGCCTCGAACGTGTTTGTAGAAGATCTCACCACAATTATTTCCATTTTGCTTGGCAAGGGGAATGTGGGGCAAACAGAGCACTGATTTTTCTCAACTCCCTCCCCTTGCCCAGAAGAGTGGTTGGATGTAAATAGGCCATGGCTCTTCCCAATCCTGGAGCTGGGTCAGCCGTGCTCTGCTCTGGCAGCGCTGCCGGGGAAGCCGGCGCTAAAACCAGCGAGCACCGCGGATGCGCCGCGCCAGGCACGGCGCCTTTCGCGCCGACTCAAAACCCTCCCTGCAACCTCCTGTTCAATTTGTGAGCTGCAAGGTGCCCAGCAGGCCGTGGAGAGGCCGTCATTAAAACCCCAGCTTCCCACCTCAAATTACAACCCAAAGGCTGTGTTTGTTTCCCACTTCACGCCGTCCCTCGGGGGTTTTCCTTTAGCGCTGAGCCCTGTTGAAGTTGCTGTTGATTACAGAGCAGGCAGTGTAATCTCCCTGTGGAAGGTGTTTGGAGCTGGGGGGAAGGAAATCAATCACCCCAGTGCAGGGGTCAGAACTGGGGTGGGGGATTAGCAGTGCTGCCCAGCCAACCCTTCCACTCAGGGGTCTGTCCTGCTCTGGAGGTGCTGCCCTGATGGCTGCAGCTCCTTGGACAGGCAGAGAAGAAGCATTTCAAAGAGGGTTTTAGCCCTGCAGATTGGCTTCCAGTCTGGAAGGTGACTTCCATGGTGTATTTATTCTGTCCAGTCACCCTCATCAAGCTCTGGCAGCTGGAGCTCTTCTTGAACCCTGATTTTCTCAGTTTTTGTGGTGACTTGATTGGCTGTTCCCTGGCTCATCAAAGGACCGAATCATTTAAATTTATTATGCTTTATTTCTTCCCAAATTATTGACCAACACTATCTTGTGTCTCTGCACTTTTCCTGATGAGCCTTTTTGGATTTACATCACTTGATCACTGTGTGTTGTACAACACTGAATATGAGCATGGCCAATGCAGAACTCCTGAGCACAGAGGCAGCTGCTTGGTCTGTGGCTTGAATTAGGTGGAAAGTGAACCTCTGGCAGAGCTGAGGTCAACATCTGCAGGTCTTGGGATTGTGCTTCATTCATTGTGCTCAGCTATTTTCCTCTGTGAATTTCCTGGAGAGCTATTACTATCTCTGAAATAGTTTTTTGCACCCTTTCCCTCAGGAGAATTTATTTATTTATTTTGACATCAGGACCCCTGCTGGTGAGTCTTGTCCTCCAGATGTTCTTGATTTGATCCACAGCAGGTCCTGGATGTCTGCAGTATTTGAATTTTGCCGAATATTAACCATAAATAGCTTTGAAATGTGCAACAGCACAAAGCCTGGCATTTTTGCATTGGTGTGATAGGCAGATTTGGGAGGTGGAGGGCACCATCTGCTGATTAATGGTTGTTTCCTTTTATCTCATAAATCTGTAGTGAACTATTAGCTGTAGTAACTGTTCTTCCCCTTTAAGAATAAAATCTCTAACATTAGTAAATATTCAAGGTGGGAGAATAGCAAGGAGAGCTGGGTAAATACAATGCTGTTGTTGGCACCATGGTGGCTGGTAGAGGCTCTGACTGAGGTCAGCATGGCTGTGCTCTGTAAAATCAGATTTTTTGAGACAACTTTCCTTCTTAATTCAGGAGTGGAGATGGGTTTCACCTGGGCACCATCAGAGTTTCTTTCCCTTCTGGTTAATCCTTCAAGTACTTTTCTCTTCCAGCACCTCTCATGTGTGCAGGGGTATGAACCCTTGCAGATCTCCAATCAATGAAATATCACATCAAATGTTAATTAACAATACATGCTAGGGCTTGTTCTTTGATTCAGTGACCTGGTGCAACTTTCTGCCACAGAACAAAACTCTCTCTGTCTCCCCATCTGTGACTTAGTCCTGATCCTAAGGTTTATTAGCAATAATCCCTGCCCCATGCCATCCCCCTGGGTAGTGCTTGGTATTTCCTGGGTAGAAAATCTATGGTGGGGATGGATTCCACACAGAATCATGGAATATCCTGAGTTGAAAGGGACCCACAAGGATCATCGAGTCCAGCTCCTGGCACAGCTCATCAGATGTTTCCTGAGCCTGGGTTCTGTTCCTGTGCAGCCCGACAGTTCAATTGCAGGCAAAAATGCCATTACTGAGTGAAATAATGCTAATAAATAATGAGTGGCCAGGAGAAAAAGAAAGGCTAAAATGAGAAGGAAGCCACTGGTATCACAGTCCAGCACAGTGGAGTGTGGCAGCTCAGGTGAGTCTCCAACCTAACCTTGACCATCTGGGCTGCTTCCCTGAATCCAATCTTGCTGTTTCATAGAGTCACAGAATTGTTAAAATTCAAAAAGACCTTCAAGATCATCAAGTCCAAATATCATCCCATCACCACATTCACCATCATCCATGATGATTGTTACAATTCAAAAAGACCTTTAAGATCATCACTTGTGAGCACATTTCTGAGCACTCCCAGGGATGGTGACCCCACCACCTGCCTGTGCAGTCTATTTCAATATTTTACCACCTTTACCACGAAAAACAAAAATCCTAATATCCAAACTAAACCTAATCTAAATCTTTGATTAATGCTCATGGCTTGCAGGGTGACACCAGTCCAGTGCACACAGGAAGAGACAGCCAGGCTTGGCAGAACTTTTTCTGTCCAAGTTTCAGTGAGTTTCAGTGTCTGGGCAGGCTCTTGGCTCCTCCTTTGCACCACTTCTCAGCAGTAATGAGGTAACACACCAGTGACTTCCCTGAGCATCTGTTTCATGGGGGAAGTGATTTTCCTCACTGCTGTACTGATTGGAAGTGGAACAGCCTTCAGTCCTGTGTTATCTTCAGGGGGCACCGAGTCTCCCATAGGCTCAGGGAGCTTTTATCCACAAACACCAACCTGTAACCCAGCAGTGGCCTTGAAACCATATTTGCTTGTGAGACAAAACCTGGTAATTTCTGGCCATTCAAAAGCATTCAGGAACATCCTAAATTGTGTCCTCTGGGCTGGATTACAATGTCAAGTCTTTTGTATTCCAGATTCTCCTGTATGATTATTGGAGCAGGGGGATGGAGTCACTACATGAGCAACCAAGGACTTTCCATCCCCTTTTTCACACCACTGGGGCATTTAGATGAACCCCAGGGCATTTTCTAATCCTCTCCCCATCTTGTGCCATATTTAGGGCTTGGTAAACTAAACAGGGATAAGACACAGATCCAAAAACCAGCTAATTTTTGTGCAGACTGTTTAATTTTTAGAAACTTTTTAGAACATCTTCTCAGGCAGCACTCTCTCATCCCAAGATTGGTCCCAGTTCAGAGGAAAACATGGCCAGGGACTGTTCCCAGCAGGGACATGAGTCACCTTCTGGCAGGGAGAGGGGTGAAATCCTCAGCTCTTGTTGCCCTGTGCTCATTTTGAATCATGCAGCAGCTCATGGGCTGAGCTGGGTAGAGATGCCTGTCTGGGGGCTCCTCTCTGTGCTGCAACATCCCCCTGCCACAATGCACTTTTTACAGCTCCATAGATCACTGGGCAAAAACCACATTTAATTCTATGGTAAGGTCACTTTTTAGTTTAAAAGGGACAGAACGGATTTAATTTATAATCCTCTCCAACTTTATGGCTTGCATTTAGAGTTATATCTATTATGTAGTGCCAAACACATATTATAAAAATTGATTCCCCCTTTTCTCCTCCCTAGATTTGCTGTGTCAGGCAGATTCTGATTGCCCTCCCCTCTGCTTTAAGCCAGCAGATAGACTGAGGTGGATCTAAACGTCAGGGATGACATCTGGGACTGCAAAGTGCAAGTTTATAGGGAATGGAACCGGCCCAGATCTATTCCTGGGTGTTTGGGAAGGAACACCATCTCTGCCAGCCTGCCACAATGCAGGACAGGAGGACAGAGCTGCAGACTGCAGGGGAAAATGCAGCTCAGAGTCAGGGTGAGGTGCAAGGGGTTAGTGGGTGACCTGGTGTTGGTGCCTGGGTGAGGGTCCTGCCATGGCCATGTGATGTGGGCACATCCCTTAAATTCAACAGCAAATTTTAGGCAAGGGATGTAATGTTCAGAGGAGGTCATAGGGAAAAATCATTATTTTTTTTTATTCCAGGAAAGTCTTCAGACAGTTTTAAGGGAGTTTTAAGGAGGGAAGTGGGGGAATGGGGTGACACCAAGAGGAATTAGACTAAATTTACCACCCAATCTTTACTTCCAGCACTTGTATTCTATATCCTCACTTTGGCACCTTGTCACCTGTACCACACCTCTCTCTTTGCAGAGCAGAGGACATCAGAGAGGGCTAGACAAGGAAAGGCAGCAGCAGGAATTGCTGTGATTGTTGGGAATTGTTATGAACTCCTTTGGCCAGGGCTGCTATGTCCATCCCATAACAGCTCCCTGGATGCTGTGACTTGTGGCAGGAGTTGGGTAAAGCTTCACAGAGGTGCCTGCCCCTGATTTGGAGGCTTCCAAGAGGTGATGAATGGAGCACTTAGAGGGAGATTTGAGCCTGGAGTCAGGGCTCTGACAGGAATGGGAGCATCCCTGGATCACTCTTGGGGAGGGCAGCAAGGCAGGGATCTGCCTCCCTCTCCTGCAGCTGCATTCCTGTGGCAACATTTTTCTATCTCTGTGATTAAGTTGTGCTCATAAAGTCCCTACCAAACCTCCTGGACAAGCTGTTAACTGCCCTTTAAAGCTGAGCTGGGGAGAAATGAGCCACATTTGCCTACACACAGCCCTGGCCATGCTTGAGTGAGTGACTGCAGTAAAACTCGAGCTATAAATAAAACACATGTGCTTGTGTCCACAACAGTGTTCTCCTGAGAAGATATCATTTGCTTCAGGACTTCAGTAAAATATCCATATTTCCAGCCTCCATTTATACTAATAAGTGGATTTTTTTTTAAATTGTGGGGCTTTTTTGGATGTTGTTTTTTGTTTGATTATATTTTTTTTAATTTCTTTCCTTTGTTGCTATGAGAATAAGGTAACACAGGACACCCAGCAACATGAACAAGGTAGCAGGGGACACTTGGACCAAAATACCTGGTAGTGATGAGGGACAAGCACCACTTGGTTGGGATGCCAGGGGTGAAGAGAGACCCCTCATTCCTTGAGCAGGTTCACACTGCTGCTCCTCCTGAGGCTCTTTCCTGAAAGCCAGGCTGGGTTTAACTGCAATAGAACAATCTTCTCTGAGTGTTTCATGGGCCTGAATGGAGAGATCTGTGGGCTCATCTTTGCTCACTGAGTAATGAAACAAAAGAAAAAAAAAAATTGGAAATTATAAAACTTGAGCTTGTCAAATGTTGGGTTGCTTAGTTTTGCTCTGTTTATTTTTTAGTCTTGACTATGGACCATGATCAGGCTCTCTAGTGATTCAAAAATCACACCCAGGTTTTATTTTAAGTATTACTTGTATTTGTTTTTTAATTTAATCTGCCTTTCGTCATCGCAGAACTCGAGAAATTTTGATCTGAATGCCAGGTACCACGAGAGTGGTGGAATGAGAATCTGAGGGCAGAGATATGTCAGAAAGGAGCAGGAGATTACCAAACAGTAATAAGGACTGAATACAGTCTCCATGGGGAGTGAAGGATTTGCCTCTGCATCTTTTCTTTTGGTCTCCAAGGAGCTCTGTCTCTGGAACAGCAGCATCTCAGAAACTGAAAGCAGCAGTTCACAGGGAATGAAGGTCTCTCTGGCACTGGAGCCACATTTATCAGCATCCTGGCTGGAAAAGTCATGTAATTTAGGTTCATTGTGTTTGTGAAGATTGAAAACCCAACTTTTTTTTTTTTTTTTTTTTTTTTTTTTTTTTACTTAAATTTGCCCAAAATTAAATAATGCAAATGCACCAGCTTTGGACTTGGAGGTGAGATTTAAACATGGGATAGAAGCTGAGTCACACCTGGGGGGAGAAAAGTCCTAAAGAACTGTCTGCCTCTGCTGTAAATAAGTGGGTTAATGCTTAGGCTTGATGATCTTTTCTAACCTCAATGATTCTATGATTCCAAATATGCTCATGGTACCTGTGATGGGGAAAGGAACAACTGCAGGAGGAATGTGAAGGTGGGATTGAAAGGGAGAGACTTCATGGGGATAATAAAAACAGGAAAAGGTCAGGGACCACTGCACTCAGAGTGACACTTTCATTATTTGGTTCAGATTCACCCATTTGCAAAGATTTCTGCCACATTAAAACGGGCAGGAGATGGTTCAAGACATTTCTTTCATTTCTTCTGGAATGTTCATTTTGACATTGAGAGGAAAGTCAGGCAGGAGGGAAGAGTTTTCTGCCCCCATTTCTGTGGTGTTCAACACCCCCCAGAGGTTTTACCAAGAGATTGTGGCTCAAAGGAGGAGGAGAAAGCTCAGACAGGGAAGAGGAGAATCATAGAATGGATCCTTCTTCAATGAGAAGAATGCTGGGCTTGGACAGAGTAGTTTAGAAGTGTCCCAGCTTTTAACATCATTCTGTATCTTATCAGCAGGAGGTTGCCCCTTGGAATTTTCCCTGGACTCCTAAAATCTCTGCATCCTTGAGGATAAGGCATTAGAGGTGGAGGACCTTAAATTAAAAATGAGCAGAGAAATGGAAGGAGTCTCTGCTGCCTGCAGAAGGTCATCAGTCAGACTGCAGGCTGTCACCTGAGTCCTTGAGCCACGGGAGACTTTGATGGAAGGTTAGAGCAGAAAACTTTCACTTGCTTGCTGATGAGTCACCAAACACCTGAGAGGAAACAGAGGAGGCATCTCAGGGGTGGAGAACCACAACAAAGTAAAGCCCTGTTGTGTCCAGCTCTAAAGGTGGGAGCTGCAGAGGGGGGAAATTTCCACTTTTCTGCATTAAATACAGAAGGACAGAACTGGAAAGCCACTTCCCAAAGGCCTTCCTAATGAAATCCACCTCAACATTAGCAGGGAGTTTTCCTTCTTAATCATACAAGACTGACTGTCCTGGACAGTAACTTTTCTGGTGGCTAAAATCTCAATCCAGGTTTGTTTGGATTTTTTTTTTTGCCAAATCAAGCCTGTCTATTCTCACAGCATCATTGCCATTTAGTTTAAAGTTTTGGGGTTTTTTTGGTTTGGTTTTTTTTGGTGTTTTTTTTTTTGTTTGTTTGTATGTTTGTTTGTTTTTGTGGTGGTTTTTTTGTGGGGTTTTTTTTGGTGGTTTTTTGTTTGTTTGTTTTTTAAATTCCTCTGGTGCTTCCTTCTCAGAGCTTTAATTATAGCATTTTAATTTTCTCTTCATTTTCCTTTTGCAAAGCCAAGTGCCCCAGTATCTTGTAGCAAGTCTGGTCATCTTAGTGATCATTCTTTGCAACTCTGTCTCACTGTGAATTCACGTTTCTTGAAGCTGAGCACAAAAATGGATCTAATATTTTAGACATGGTCAAAGATAGTGTCTTCCTAATATCTGGAAACCTGGCAATATTCCCCCTCACTGTGTCCTAGATTGATACATTGTCTTTTTCACAGCGTGTTATTTGTTTTTACCCAATCTCTGTCTTTATCTTCTGCTGGTTTTTTCTGCTCTGCTGAAATCACTTTACTCTTTTTCAGCTTTTAGCTTAGGAATGTCCTCATTACCCAAATGTGACAGCGTTATTTTCACGTCACACCTGGAGAAACCAAGACAGAGGCAGAAAAAACGACTTGACCTTCAGGGAGGAGGTGGCAAAGTTTTGCCAAAAGCGAGGAGAGAGTGATTCCTTGGACACCAGGCTGCTGTTGGCAGCGGGGCTTTGTCCTGCCCCAATAAAGCCGAGGCTCTAATGCCTCCCCGTGGGCACAGCCTGCCTCTTCCAGGCAGGAATTCTCATGAGGAGCCTGGTTGTTTTCCCTGCTCCTCAGCCTGCATCCCCCCTCCCTCCTTCGCCGGGACGGGGATGAATGGGAAGAGAGAGGCTCTGAGTGGACTCTGTTCTCCAACCCCAGTCGCTGCTGAATTTCAAATAACTCCCCAAACAAAACCCACACAAGCAGCCCCTTGTGCTCCTCTATCTCCTCTCTCTTTGGCCTTTAGTCCCCAGGCTTGGCAGCGCCGCTGCTCTTCTGTGGCTCGTCACATGCCAGGCGGGGAGGATGGGCGGCTTTGTCGCCCTTCTCCGTGCTCAGGGGTCTGAAACAACAGAGCCCTTTGCCTTGTTTGCTTTGCTGGGCCACGAGGGAGCAGGGCCAGAGGAAGGAGGAGGTTGGTGTAACCCCCTGGCAGGGTTTTTGCTCAGCAGCAAGGTGAAGTTTGTACGTTCAGAGGAACGACTTTCCACTGCCCATCCTGGTCCCCTGCCAAGGAGGGACAGCTCTCCTCCTTGTAGGGGGCAGTGGGTGTTTGGGGAGAAGAAAAGGTGCTGTCCCATGCCTGAGGACAGGGCATTACTCCTGTCCCAGAAGGATTTGCCAGCTGGAAGGGCTGTGCCAGCTGCAGAGATCATGGCTCAGCTTTTGTCTTCAATGCAGGTAGCAGTGAAAAGGGACAGAGGGACAAATCCAGCTGGGAGCTGTGGTTTGTCCACAGTGCTGATATCCTGAGATATGTGGGGTGGATGCCATTCTTCTGGCAGGGGTGAGAGTGTGGTGGAGTGGCAAGGAGAAGAAGACAGCTCCTCTGATCACCTCTGCACCACTGCTCCCCAAAGCTGCTGGGGCCTGGCAGTCATGGAGAGAGGGCCAGGTCAATCCATATGGTCTGAGCAGGAGGTTTTTCAGGGTTCTTGAGATGCTGAAACTCATTTTACTCATTACCCAAGCTGAACTCCTTCACCCTGCAGGGAGAGAATCTCTCCAGACAACATGGTGGGGCCAGACTTATTGCAGATTAGGGCAGCTCCTTCTGACCTCTCAGTTTTCAGCAAGTCAAGCCTAATAGACTGGGACAGTGTAGCATTTTCTGCCAAAAAAAAAAAANAAAAAAAGAAAATAAAAAAGGGGGGGATTTAGCACTATTTCTTTATCTCTTGTGTTTTAGACCAGAAAAGGCCTCTGTGCAAAGCTCACTCAAGATGCACTGTGAGTATTTGGCAGCATATTGTGGTGTTGTTTGCTCTGCTGTGCTCAGGCACAGGTCTCCTTTCAGCCCAGCTTTCCCTGGATGAGAGGGGCAGCTCATCCTGCCAGCCCTCTTGGAGTGGGCTGACTTTAAACAGCAGGACATGACCCCTTGCTTGTGACAGGGGATATTAACTCCTGACCTAAATAGGGAAAAAGAGCCTGAAGTTTATGGAAAGCCAGTTCCACTGGTCCGAGGAAAAGCCAGATGGCTTCTGCCTGTGATCTATGGAGCAGAAAGGCAAGATCATTAATAGCCATGGATTGTCCATGAGGAGGGGGTTAAGGGGTGGTTGATGCCTTTGCAAACTCATGGGGTGGGTCAGGAAACTCTGTCTTGTGGATAAATATAAGTTTTCCTTCTGCACAGCTCATCACTTCTGCTTTTTAAAGGAAAAAACAGCATCCAAGCCACTGTGGTGCTGGTTTCCACTGCTGAAAGGCTCATGGGGAAAAGACACAAGCCAGGTATAACTGGGGAGGTTGTGCTGAACTCTGGGTTAATTAACACAGGAATTCTCAGATGAGAGTCAATGGCCTTGTTCTGCCTGAGGGCAAACTGAACCAACATGAACGTCTCCTCTGTCATTATATATCTATATTCTTAAAACTACAAAAAAAATATTCAGGATGTTTTATGAGGAATTATGTATACTTAATACCATCCCAGTGTTCCTCTCGAGCTGAAGGAATAATCCCAAAAAATTCCTTGAGAAAAGTGCTTAATGGCAGTTGAATTTTGCATCTGTTGCTCTGCATCCAACACTGATTTCCTGTGCTGAGCCAGTGCCTCTGTGTGATGCTCCACTGCTTTTGCAAGGATTTGGCTTTTTCCAGTTCTACTCAATACTCTGATTCTGACAGGGAGCTCCTATTAATAAATCTTGTATATATCCCTAAATATGGTCTCTATAGCTAACTATATATATGGAATAGGGAACACCTCCAACTGGGAGTGGTGTGGAGGGAGTCTTTTACTGCTAGGCAACCACTTGGAATCCAAGGCTGCAAATTGTTACTCAGGCTGTGACAGCTCCTTAACCCCTGAGCTCTTCTGCTGCTGAAATTGGGAAACAAAAGGCATTTTGAAAGGAAAGTGAATTTGTTTCAGAGAGAAAATTCAAATCCTTTCTATGTGTTTGTTTTCTAAATTGATTGAGAAAAAGGAGCTGGTAAGGGTAGTTGTAACAATTAATAACACACAATTTAATACTATTAGCAATATAATTTAATTGTTGTTAGTGTTAATAAGAACAAAACCCCAGTTAGTTTAATCNATATATCCCTAAATATGGTCTCTATAGCTAACTATATATATGGAATAGGGAACACCTCCAACTGGGAGTGGTGTGGAGGGAGTCTTTTACTGCTAGGCAACCACTTGGAATCCAAGGCTGCAAATTGTTACTCAGGCTGTGACAGCTCCTTAACCCCTGAGCTCTTCTGCTGCTGAAATTGGGAAACAAAAGGCATTTTGAAAGGAAAGTGAATTTGTTTCAGAGAGAAAATTCAAATCCTTTCTATGTGTTTGTTTTCTAAATTGATTGAGAAAAAGGAGCTGGTAAGGGTAGTTGTAACAATTAATAACACACAATTTAATACTATTAGCAATATAATTTAATTGTTGTTAGTGTTAATAAGAACAAAACCCCAGTTAGTTTAATCTCCTTCCTTCCTTCCTTCCTTTTCCCTAAATCCATTACTAAAAGGTTTTTAAATTTTTGTGAACCATTTTTTCATTCAGAGCACGTTATCTCAGAACTAATTTTTAGCCAGTGATTTTTGCCAAACTCTTTGCCTGTCATATATTAATGATCCCTTCACTTGAATTCTTTACCAAATTATATTTGATAAAATATAGATTGTGAATCACGATCATTTCACTCATAAAGTGGTTCAAGCAAGTCCACATATAACAAGTACAGGAAGTTTTCCAAGATTTTTTAAAAAATGAGATATGTTAGTTATATAATACTTCCAGATACAGATTTGGGGGTTTTTGAAATCTTCTATCTGATTGGGGCGTGCACATATTTCTTCACCTATTTCAATATGCATACATTTAATTCTGTTCCTTTTCTGAGTAGGTGATCAGAACAAAGAGTGCTGAAAAGCTGATAATAAATAAATTTTTTCACAATGTCCCAGGGCATGGAGAAGCTCTCTATGAAGAAGGAAAATAAGAGGCAGTAAATTACTCTTACAGCTTCTGTTGCCTGCTCCTCCTTCTCCCTCCAGCCCAGGTCCACCAGATTTATGAAATCTGGAGATTCTCCATCTGTAGAAAGAGTTTGCTAAGAAAAAAATATCAGATGGTGGTAAGAGGAGAATATCTTGGATAACAAGGAATTGGAAGATTTGCAAAGCATGTTAAAGGCTGTATGAGAATCAAATTCTGAAAATGGGATACTAAAAGAAAAATACTGGATTTTTTTTTTTTTTAATATTAAAATAAAGGATGCAGAGGATGCAGAGCTGCTGAATTGCAACAGCATTTGCAGATTCCTGCACTTTTGATCTTTTCCTTACCTGGAAAAAGAGATTCTCTTTCCTTATAGTGGCTTTTCTAGTACCTAAATCACAAAGATTAAAAACCTGCTGCTTTCAGCCTAAACAGCCTTAGTGCCATCCCAAACAGCCTGAAGGTGTGAGGATTAAAAGCTCTGCTGAAAGGTTACTTACATTGCTAATTGCTATTTGTCATTAATGGCCAATCAGAGTGTGAAGAATGACTTTGTATCTTTTCCTCCCATGACCTGTGCGAGTGAGTCCCACTGGCTCTTTACTCCCATGAAAGATTTTCCTTCTATCCATCTTAAGTAACTGCCCTTCTAATTTTTCTGGAGTATCAGCCAGGAAGGTTGAAGCTCTGTGGGTTTCTTTTCTTCTTAGTTGTGCATTTGTGACACTTAGAATTTTTCTGCTGGCTTAAAAATAAATAATATTTTAAAAAAATTTAAAAACTTCAATAGATTTTGCTCTCATCCACTTTGATGGTAAGGAAGCACCTCTTCCCTGCTCCTCTAAATAGAGGTTTCCACTCTCCATGTAAATAAAATCACAAGATTTACACATAAAACATCTGTGGTCAGGAAAAAAGTCCAAATGGAGATTAATTACCTCATCTTTCATCAGAGGATAATGTACTCCTGATCCAAGACTTCCAACTCCCACAATTGCAAAAGGTGTTTTGTAGCATCAAAGCTGAGCCAGGGAAGTGAAAAACTAAACTTTGATCCACTAACTCTGTCCAAGGCAAGACTTGCCATGAACCCAAGCTGCCTGGAAGGGTAACTCAAGGTCAACTATAATTTAATCTCTTTGTCTTTCTTTATGAAGAGTGTTGGTGTTTGGCTGAAAGCCTGATGAGAAAAGGTAACTGGGGTATTTATAACAACTTATTATTGTCCATTTGCATTTCTGTTTCCACCTACAGGTGGCCAAAAACAGCTAAAAAACCACATCTGCATTCCCAATATCCCTGAGTTGTTGTTAATGTTGGTTTAAGTGTCCAGGTAATTCTGGAGGAGAAGTATAGACCAGGTTTTGCCCAGCTGGTATGTGAAAGTGAAATAATAAACCTCTCCAGGGAGCCTTGTAACTCCATGGAGAACCACAGGATCAATTTAGGCTGGGAAAAAAAACCTCTTGAGATCATTGAGTCTAATCCATGACCCAAACCCACCACATCCAGACCATGGCACCGAGTGCCACATCCAGGCTTTCCTTGAACACCTCCAGGGATGGAGACTCCCCCACCTCCCTGGGCAGCCCCTTCCAAAGCACAGGGATTAAAAACTGATTATCTCTTGCTCAGGTTTGGCTGGATGTGGCTCCCCCTATGCTCAGCAGACACCCCAGTAAAGCACTGCCAAACGTTTGGTCACAGGTCCTCCCCAAAACTCTCCTAAGCCTGTGGATGCCTTGAAAACCCTCCAGACAAAATAAATAATAAATTTATAAAATTTATTAAAATTTTAATAAATATTTATTTATTAAAAATTGATAATAATAATTAAATAAATTTTAATAAATTTCTACAATAATAAATGAATAAGGCCACCAAGGATTTTCCCAATACAGAAACCATGAATTTTGTGTCACTGACTTTGTCTAACCAGCAGGCACTCCTCAATCCACCTTTTTTTCTGGAGGACATCCCACATCTCCTCATTCTCTCTGCAGAGGGGGGGGGCCCATTTTATGCTGATTTATGCCTTGATCTCTGAAAGCAGCTGTAAATCTCTTGTGCCACAATATGGGAATCAGAAAAACAGAAACTTCCACAGATACTGAAAGAGTTTGACCTGCAGCCTTAGAAAGAGCTTGGGTTAATGCAAAAATACAATACACAGACATTAAGCAGAAAAATCATAAACTTATGTTTCTGTAGTTGTAAGTAAGAATATGCCTTAAGTAAGTGAAAAACTGTATGGATAAGATGGTGAAGGGTTTATAATGTAGGGGTGTGGTTGTATAGAGTAGCTAAGAGTTTAGAAGTTAGAATAGAAACGTGTGTGTACAACTGAGACAGAAGCCTCTTAGACAAAAGTATCTGCAGTGCAGCAAAAGTAAAAGTAATAGGTTAAAAAAAACAAAATAAACCCTGTGACAACTGTCTATTAAGTTATAAAGTTATATATTACCTTATAACAAAGAAACTTGTGACTACTCTTAAACTATGGTCAACAGCTTACTCCTCTAGAATGTCACAGCCTCTGAAACTGATGTTTATCTAAACAATAAATCATTCTTAGCCCAAAAAAAGTCCCATCCCTTCATTACTAGCAACAACAATGATACCACAGCATCTTCTGTGCTTTTGAAGGATGCTGAGGATCCTTCAAAACCTTAAAACCAGTATTTTGGTATTGAATACTTGCAACAAAGAGATGTCCTGGGTGAAGAATGGAAAAAGATGCCAGACTGGATGGAGAACAGTAGGTGACACAAACAAGAGGTTTGATAGTTCCCTTTTTGCCACAACTCTCTCAAGGTTTCAGCCCCTCCTGTAAACTCCAAACAGGGATTGAGGGAAGAGATTTTTTAGGTGCCAGTGGTGCCAAGGGGAAGAGACCTTCTTGAAGGTTGACAGAATGCTGACATTTGATCAGCTGCAGTAATGGAAAATTACAGATCTTGACCTGCTCGGGCACATCAGAGGACGTAACCATCCCAGGGGAGCTGTGACTGCACCTGCCTCCAAAGGGCAAGGAGAGGACAAACATCACAGAGGGCTGGGATTCCTGATGCTGCCAGGACAGACAGCAGTGCCCTGTGGTCCTTGGCTGGGGGTCACTGGGGTGCTCTGCACTCAAGTCAGGAGAGCTTTTCCCTCCTGAGATAAATCCCCTTCTGTGATGACTTTTTGTTGTGGCCCTTCCTGCCCAACATGTGAATGATAAATGTTATTTAAGTCCTTTTTGTTATGTTTTTTAATCCTCCTCCGTTGCTTTTTCATAAATCGTGTTGACCTGGCTTAGGTTACACTTCATGATCAGTTTGGGGAACCCAAACACTCTCTCCTTTTTCTAATACCAGTGGTAGGGCTGTTCCAATGCTTTCAGCAATTTTTTGTGGAGAGAAAGACTTCCTTGTTATGTTTAGGAGTGTCTCATTCCTGAAGAACCATCACAAAAAACCTCTCACTGTAGCATCTCTATCCACGTTCATCACTGATAATGTTTATTTTTGCCTCTGAAATCATACCATGTATCCCCAGGTTGGTATAGCTTTAGATTTATGCAATTACTGCATGTGGCCATTGATTTAAATGACCCTCTGGCCTGTTCCTTCTCACTCTTGCTCTGATCTGGGCTTTTCCCTGTGAGTCCCCTCACCAGTGTTTTTTTCTGATGTGAAAAGATCTGTGATAACAATCCCAGGAAGACAGAAACCAGCTGCTCTTTTCCTCCTAAGCCTCCTCCTCATGGCTCAGCTGAAGGAACAATCAGTGGATTGCCTTCAGTTTGAGGAGGCTGAAACAGAACATCAGAGGGATTAGAAGGGTTTAGGGTATTGGGATAATTGGTGGTGCTAATTCCCTTTACTGCAGAGGGAAATACACTTTTAACTAAAGGAGAAGTACCTGGGTGATGCTCAGGAGGAATAAAGTGAATCAGGAATCAGAGTAGGAATATAAAAGGATCCCAGTGCAGCAAGATCTGTAGCTTTGGTGAAAAAATTATCCTAGAAAATGCCATGGGTAAAGTTTGGTGGAAAGCAGCAACCCAAGGTGGAGCAGGAGAAGGGAAAGAGGAGCAAGGACTGGAAGCTCCATTTGTAACTTGAGCTGGGGAGGGAAAGAGGAGTTACCATTGCCTTTTCTTGTTACTTGAGGAAAGAACAACAAATCTCTGCCCTGTCATGTTTGTGAGGAAGCTGTGATATCTGATTAGATTATCTGATATCCCACATGCACCTTGATCTCAGCCAAAGCTGAGAGCAGGGCACACAAGCACCTGCCCATCTCTATAGTGGAGCACCAGAAACACCAAAACATGAACAAAGTTCCCACAGGAACCCTTAAAAAACAGGTTTCCTTGGAAGGAAACCCCTCCAAGCTACTAAACCCCAATGCACCACATTAAAGCAGCAAGAGGAGGGGTCCTGTGGTGCATGGAGCCAACTCTCCATAGATCCATGGAGTGGATCCTGCATAGCTGCTTAATGTCAACTATAGGGAAGGCCATGCATTTTAACCTTTGAATGCATTTTCCCTTTTAGTACTAAGGAAAGTAGAAAATTCCTTGGCAAGTCTTTGTCACTTGATCCCAAAACCACCCCTATGAGCTCCTCACATTTCCTGCCTGGAGAGTTCCCTTTTAGTACTAGGAAATGTACTAAGGAAATTCCTTTTAGTACTAAGGAATGCATTTTAACCTTTGAATACATTTTCCCTTTTAGTACTAAGGAAAGTAGAAAATTCCTTGGCAAGTCTTTGTCACTTGATCCCAAAACCACCCCTATGAGCTCCTCACATTTCCTGCCTGGAGAGTTCAGCAAGAAGTTGGGTAAATCCTGCAGAAGAACAAAAAATTGTCTCAGACAAGAGCCACAAATGCTGAAACTTTGTGAGAATAACTTCCCTGCTCCCATCTTCAGGCAAGTGAGAAGGGAAAGTGTATGATTAACTTATGAAGTGCTCACAGAGGCAACATCATTAGTTCCAACAGGCCCTTGTGAAAATGGGAACTGCCAGAACATGAATTTTTAACGTCTGGGCTGCATTAAGATCTTGAACGTGACGGAGACTAAACTTGAAGCCTGAACTCAGAGAGCACTGCTGCTATTTGTGGCAGAAGCCAGGAGATGGGTTTAGAGGGAAAGGAGTGGAGTATTTTTTTTCAGGGGCTCTTGTGGCTGGGGAAGTTCCAGTCAGTCCAAATTAGATTAGTTTCTAGGTGTCTGCCTGGGGTCTCCACCAAGAAAATGCTCTTTCTGCCTTTAAACTCTTCCCTTCCATCCATTACTGCACTCACCTCCACTCCTGGTGGTCTGTCCTCACCCACTCTCTTGTGATTCTTCCTTCTCCCAGGCCACCTCTTCTCAAGATTTCTGATCCCTTCTCTGCACTGCTTTGCTCACCACTCCCTCCCTGCCACCCCCAGGGGGAAAACTCCTCTGATCTGAAACCAGGAGCTGGCACTGGAGGAAAACAGCACTGAGCAACCCAAGGGATGTGGGAGATGACCAGCTAGAGGCTGCCATGGCAACAGCTGGATCTCCTTCATCCCTCTCACCCTGCTTCCCTGCTGATTACATTAAAAACAACAGAAAAAATAACAGTTGCTGGGAATCAAAGAACCCTCTTCCTCCACAAAATCACCTGGCCTGTTTCCATGTTTCCCAGTGCAAATCCCTGGCATCCTTGCTGCTGGTGTAACAATCTTGTGACTCTTGCTTGTACATGGTAAGGAAAAAAGGGTTTGTTTTGCTTGCCCTTGATGGAAGACCTTTCTCTGCCCTTCTCCTGCGGTCTTTGAGCTCAATGACAGAGCTGTGGTCAAAAAAATATCTTTGGAGGTGACTATGACTTTTTGGGGGCTGTTGCTGTTGTTCCATGAGAAGAGCCCCCTGGGAGGATTTGGGGCTTGGACCCAGAAGAGTTTTTGGTGGTGCTGCTTCTCCTGTGACAGCTCAGAGGAGAAGCAAGCCCAGCTCTTTGTCACAGGTCATTGCATCAACCCTCAGGGCCCTCCCTACCTGTGCCCACAGACATGTTCAAGTCGACCTGGCATCACCCAGCACAGGTGAGATGTTGGCTGACTGTGTGATTCAAACACAGGAGGAATCTGACTGTTGTGCATATTTCAGGGGCCTGGGCCTTCATTTCTCCTGTTTTGGGGTTTTTTTTGTAGAACAGATGACTGATGTGCTTTTTTCTCCTTCCCTCCTTTTGGCTTTTTGCATTGGGAAACTCCAAAATTGCGTGGAACATGGGGTGGAGAAGGAATTCCCCTGAATGAACAGGAAATTCACTGCAGTTGCAAATTGATATTTAATGTTGCATCACAGAAGAGTGGCTGTCTGGGGATGTTTGTGCTGCCACATCACAAACCCTTTTATTCCCAGCATTCCCTGCCTGACACTCTTCTTTCAGTGCTGGAAAGTGCTTCCAGGTCCTGTTCACTGCCAAAACCAGAGAGCTGGATGCACCATAGTCCTTGGGGTCTCCAGTCCCAAGCTGGACCCCTGCAAAGACCCACGTGGGCTGGCATCCCACCACTGACAGTGGCCACAATTGGTTCTTTTATGGACAGACAGCACATCCCACCAAATGTTCTATGCTGAGCTTTAGCCTTGAAGGATGGCTGAGCCTTCCCTGAGCCCATCAGCAGTGAGAGCAAACAAATTTTTTCATTCCTTCCTATGTCTCCAAGCACACTCCACGCTTAAAATATCCCCAGGGACTTTCCTTCAGGATGGAGGCCTTGAGCTGTCAGAGTAGGTCAGGTTTGGGAAGACTTGAAGCTTGATTTCTGAATGAAGCAGCATCTGAGGGATAACTCAGCAGCTGCAGCAGCAGAATGGCTCTGTCCTAATCAATGAACCTCCAGCCATGGATATCATCTGGGAATATAACCACGGACAGCCAGGCTTGTGATGCAGTCAAAAAAAGTCCTCCTAGTACCAAGATGCCCTGGTTCTCCTTGAGTCCCAGCCTGAACAAGTTTTCAAGTGAATTCTGCAGAGCTGTTTGGTGCTTTAATTGCTAATAGAGCTGATCCTTTCTTGGGGAGAGAGAGGTTTGGCACTCTCTGGTGCTCATTCAGGGAAGCAAGGAGGGGCAGACACACACAGAGGAGGATGCAGTGAATATGGGGCAAGGAAGCTGAATTCCAGCTCTATCTTGAGGGTATCAGACTGCTGAGCTCTGATATCCTCACTTAGCTTCACGCTGTTTGTTTTTCTCTCCCCCCCTCCCTTCTCCTCAACAATTAACTTTGCAATTAGACTTAATTATATTCAGTAGCTATTGAATGTGTCCTCTGCCCCAGTTGCTGCCGGTGGGGAGAGGCAGCAGCAGGGGTGAAAGCTGCACTGTCAGCTCAGCAGACCGCTCAGCAGTGATTCACACATCCTCTGCACGGCTGAGAACAGGGAGCTCTCCTAAAGACACGGTCCTGTGACTTCCTCACCCTCCTTCTCCCACAGAATTTCACCCTTTTGTCTCATCTGAAGTGTCAAGCCACTGCTTTTAAATGTCAGGGAATGCTGGAAGGATCCCTTGAGGGGTGTTTCTTTTTCCCACCGTAGGGGGCAAGTCTCAGGACAGGGTTGTGCAGCCAGGAGGGTGCTTTTGAAATGCATCACAAACCCAAGGCAGAGGAGTCTTTGCTGGTGGAACACGGTGTCCATCCTCTCTCAGTCTCTAGGGCACACAGAGATCACCCTGGAGCTGGCAGGCCTCAAAGCCAAGTTTTGTAAAAGCTCTTTCAGTGCCAAATATCTTGTGGTGTTATTTGACTTTAAAGTGTCCAGGAATCCAACACCCAGTAATGCCCTTGGGCTATCAGAGGTGGAGCTGGGGGTGATGGGGATGGGAGGCTGAGCATGAACCAGCCAAAAATAACCCAAATAGCCAAAGGCATCCTGGGCTGTTCCCACAGTGTGGGCAGCAGGTGAAGGGGGAATTCTGCCCCTCTGCTCTGCTCAGGTGAGACCCCACCTGCAGAGCTGCATCCAGCCCTGGGGTCAGCACAGGAAGGACCTGGAGCTGTTGGAGGAGTCCAGAGGAGGCACCAGGATGATCAGAGGGATGGAGCAGCTCTGCTGTGAGGGAAGGCTGAGAGAATTGGGATTGTTCAGCCTGGACAAGAGGAGATTCTGGGATGGCCTAATTGTGGCTTTCCAGTACCTGAACTGAGCTGACAGGAAAGATGGAGAGAGGCCACTGACAGGGGCTTTTAGTCACAGGACAAGGTGGAATGGCTTCAAAAGAGAGTGGGTTTAGACTGGAGATTAGGAAGAAATTCTTGACTGTGAGGGTGGTGAGGTTCTGGCACAGGTTGCCCAGAGAAGCTGTGGCTGCCCCATCCCTGGAAGTGTCCAAAGCCAGCTTGGATGGAGACTGGAGCAGCCTGGGACAGCTCAAGGTGTCCCTGCCCATGGCAGGAGGTTGGAACAAGATGATTTCAAAGGAACCTTCCAGCCCAAACCATTCTTTGATTCTGTGATCAGTGTTACCAGTGCCCTTCCTCTGCTCTGGGTAAATGATAATTCGTAAAGAGTGTGCACAGTGAGCTTTTTTACAACATAGAGCTTCATGCCATGTATCAGTAGCTGAGATAACAGCTCCTTCATCAGTCTCTTAACAAGTTATCTATTAATTAATTCATTCATATGACTGTTAGATTACTCTCATTCCCTTTTGGGAGATATACAGCAGTTTTTCTTCAGGGAGGATGTGATGAGAAGTAGTATTTCCAACCTGGTGATGCAAAGTGGGGATTGCTTCATGTCTTGGAAAGACACATTTCAGTTCAGAACAGCTCTGTGTGGAATCTGCTGCAAATGGCCAGTGGTTTGTAAATTCAGGGTACAGAAAACCTCTGAAACAGATGTTCTAGTTCTTGATGAAAATTGGATTTTGTTGACAGGAAGTTTTTATTGCCGGAGGACTATCTGGTGAATTAAATATCAGTAATTCTTGATCTTAGATTCTCACAGATCCCCAAAATCAAGTCCCCAAAAATTTGGGTGTTGGACTAAATGACATTTAAAGGTTCCTACAGAATCCTAGAACAGTTTGGGTAGGAAGGGACCTTGAAGCTCATCCTGTTCTAGCCCCACTGCCATGGCCTGGACACCTTCCACCATCCCAGGTTACTCCAAGCCCCATCCAACCTGGCCTTGGACACTTCCAGGGCTGAAATAATTCTAAGATAATGATTGCCATTGAATAGGAGGAAGGAGCTTTGCTATGAACATCAATCTGCTTCAGATCAGGTTTGCAATCTGCTTTGCTTTCCTTATAACCTCCTGATTTTACAGGAAAGTGAAGTTATTTCTCTGATTTTCTGGTTCAGAGCCTTCATTCCTGAAGGACTGATCCTTTTATAGCCAAAAGACAAGTAGAACTCCCTGCAGTAAGGCAAAGACCTCCTCTTCTCCCAGGAAATTTTCACCTAAGGAAATCTCCTCCTAAGGACAAGGATGGGAGGTGGAGCAACATGAAAATGAAGCAGCAGCCCTTAAGTGCCTGGTCTGTGAATAGAGAGCTTCATTATCTTGGGCTGCCAATGTAAATTAATTTTTAATGCATAATACCTCCCTCATCTCTTTTTCTAGCTGGAACTTAACTAAACAATGCATCTCTCAAGATAAAAAGAGAGAAATCCTGGCCTTTGGGTCAATTTGCTGGGAGTGGAGACGTCAGTCAGACTCAGAACATTGACCAAGCACTTCCTCAGGTGCTTCACTGGGGGAACCTTGGGGGAAAGCTGAATCCCTCCATCTGCTCAGTGAGAAATCGTGCTGAGAAAGCTGAGGAGCCTGGTTCTTCCCAAAGAAACAGTCCCTCCTTGCTTCCAATCAGGCAGTCCATCTCCTGCTTTGTCAGAATGACATGGAATTGATGAAGAACATAGAAATTCACAGCCTGTTGCTCCTTCCTCATCCCCTACTGAGAATGAAAACCTGATTCTTGCTGAAAACTTTCTTTTTTTTTTTTTTTTCTGATCTTATTTATTTATTTATTCCCATGCTTAGGAATTAAAACATTGTGTCTGGCAAAAAG